>JANHFO010001892.1:217408-229828 GCA_032468095.1 Pareas carinatus | reverse complement strand
AAATACATGATACATACAATTAAAACATATTTAAAAGAAATTAAATAAGACCTGAAAATTTAAAGTTAAAAAAGGGGGAGCAATAAAATTATTTCCCATCAGTTAAAATTGAATTTGAATGCAGGAGGACAAGGTGCGACTATCCCAAGCCCGCTTGATGGAACAAATGGGTCTTCAGGGCACGGCGGAAGATCTGTAATCGATCGAATAGCAGGGGGGAGGTCGTTCCAGAGGGTGGGTGCCGCCACAGAGAAGGCTCTCCCCCTGGGGGTCACCAGCCAACATTGTTTGACTGGCAACACCCTGAGGAGGCCCACTCTGTGAGAGCGTACGGGACGGCGGGAGGTATCAATGGGTAGAATGCGGTCCTGCAAGTAACTGGGCCCTATGCCATATCAACAAAGTTACTAAATTTTAATATTCACACTACAATTATAAGTTACAAATAAGATGGTTGGTTTGATATTCCAATTTTGTATGATTCTTGCCTGTGTTTCATTAAAAAGGATAAAAATGAATAACTTCTACTCATTTTTAGTTCTGATTTTAAAGTATCGTATTAAGACATTTTCACCAGCACTAGGCATTGTGCTTGGTTGCACCAAGTCTTGGTAACTACAATGAATTCACAATTGGAAATATGCACTTTTAGTTATAAAGTCTTTGCAGTGCTTTGATACTGAAGACAGAAAAGAGCTTTCGAATATGTGTGGTACAAATGTAACACTTGTCTACAACTCCTAAATGCAGCATGCCTTTTCCCCCAGGACTGGGCAGCTGTGCTCTGTAGTTCTTGGTTTAAAAAAACTCAAGACAGGTGCTAAATTCACACTCAGATCAGTATCAGAATCAGAATTCATTTTGCCAAGCGTGTCTGGACACACGAGGAATTTGTCTCCAGTGTACATGCTCTATGCCTACATACATACAATAAACAAACTGTGATTACAATCCTTTTTGCAGTTGAATCCAATGCACTGCCCTATCAGTTAAGTATAAATAGTTTTTAGTTAAATGTATTTAGGTGTATCCTGTATTAAATGACCACAGCATGTCCACCATGGACTCCCTTTAAAGATGACTCAAAGTTTCAACAAGCCCACCTGCCAACTGAGGGAGCAGATTCAACAGTCCTACAATTATGCTGCAGAAAACTACACTGGTTTTGAGTCCAATTCAAAATGATAGCTGTTATTTTCAAAACTTTGTAAAGTTTGGTACTCAGATACATTCCAGCACTGTTTTCCCCACCCTTATTCGATCCCTGGAAGAGGGTATGCTGAAAGACCCCATCCCATTAGTTTGGTTGCCCCCACTCTCTGCAGCACCCCAGCCTTCAGAAAAATCATTGGAAACATTATTGTTCTGCAGAGCATATCAGCTTGATGATACAAGTGTGCCTTAGGATAAAGTACACTGGATTCGTTTATTGCTTTTACTGATATGTTACTATTTTCTGACAGTAAAATGGTCTAAGAACTCTAGAGGTATGATTATATACGGAAAACATTCTTAAAAGACTAATCAGAATATATCTTTTATAAATAACATTATTAGTCTTTAGTTTCTTTCACATCCTGTCCTACATTTTGGGTTTCAATTTCTGTTTTCCATAAAGCAACAAGAGATGATTTCCTGTGACCACTCTGAAAACTCACTGACAATTTACAACCATTTCATAAAATAGTTGCTTCAGTTTTGTTGGTGCTTCCGTAATGATACCCTTCCAAAGTTATATGCATCTATTTTTAGAGAGTAATGGTATTCAGACACAAATATAGGCATTTGTTTAGCAAAGCAAGGTTTCTACTGTTTACATAGCACCTTGATTATTCATCTGACTGAAAGCAAATACCTTCCTTCAATTAGCTTTCCTCAACTTATCTAGGCCAAGAAATCACATTAGTTTCATTTGCAGAATATTAACCATGACTTACATGAGGACACAGCATTCAGAAGCCCTGCTTTTGATTAAATGGATCTACACATAGGAAAGTCTGCTCAAATGGCAGCAGCCTTACTGATGCCTTTACATCTAATAAACCAATCTATACATCTACTTGCTCATTGATCTACTAATGAGCAAGCTTCAGGTTAACTGTCACCTATCAACAAAATCCATTCATCTAGCAAACTTTTGCTACCCAAAAGGTTTTGGCAATCACTTATTGCTGCTGGCAGAAATGATGTATCCTGATTTAGAGCCAAAGAGATAGAGGGAATGCTCCATTTGACCTTGTTGGGTTTTCCTAACCCTGTTATTGTCACATTTCTCACACCTCCTTAAGAATTTATTCCCACAGAATATTTCTACAGGACTGAGGGGCAGCACGGAATATGAAGTTAGACAAGCAAAAATATCTTACATCTTTAGAACTAACCTTTAATTTACAATTCCAATCAAAAGACTGGACTTGCATTTCTATTCCTCTTCCCCAACATTTCTTATTGGCCAGTATGTAAATCCCACATGCACACTCTTCTTTTAAATTTGTTTTCAATTGCTTCAGTCATGTAAACAGAGATAACTAAATTGTTAAGCAACCATGGGTTTAGTCATGAAAACCAGCTGAGTGACTTTGGCCCAGTCATTCTCTCTCAGTCCACCTCACAGGGGTGTTGCTGTATGGAAAATAGAAGAAGGGATATTAGGTATGCTCATCACTGTGAGTTATTTGTAAAGGTGGAAGATAGATAGATAGATAGACAGACAGACATCTGCTATCTTTAAGAAGGAATAGGGAAAATGCAGCTGGCAAATTTCTTGTTTTTGACTAAAAACAGCCTTTGTCCCATCCCAACAGCAATAACTTGTTCTTGACTACTACATTATTTGAATGTAGCATGCTGTCTGGGGAATTCTGGGAGCTGAGGTCCACACATCATACAGTTTCAAAGGTTGAGAAACACTGATCCACATATTCAGAATGGATGCCTGCAGGAGGAAAGCCATCATACATAGGGTAGTATGTGTACTGGCTTCCATATAAGCTAGGACTCTCTTCTAACAGCCAACTTGTGCGCAGACTCCTCTCCTGCCGAAAGATGCATAGAACGTTTGGGTTTCCTGAAATCATTTGAACAATATCAGTTGGGAAAATGCAGAATTACTGACAGGGCTCATGCGGGACACAAAGTATTTCCAATGAATGTACTGTATAATCAGAATAGAGCTTCTGTTTTTATTAATGATATGTGTTCTACCTTTAAATTAGATCTGGTTGGTGCATATGGTAAATTAGAAAATTTACGGAACTGAAAAAGTACAACTGAATATTTTGCATCCTTCCTTCAAAGAGGGAGGGCGTATAATTATTTTTAACAACCTCTGACAAAATTTGATAATAAACCTACCGCTTAACTATGATGTAATGATGCAACATTCAAGGATGCCATCCAAGCTGGGAACTACATCTGGCTTAGCAGCTGGACTGTTGTTCTCATGACTGGTTAAAAGGTTTCCAAGAATCAAGCTTTGCCCGACTAATCACAGAAGAAAAAATATTTTTTACTAATAAGATATTGGCCAACTTTTCTAGTTGGATTGCAAAAACTAACATAAAACATTGCTTAGTTATTTTTATACTCATAAATGGTTTTTGTTTTCAAAAGCACAGAGTTAAATTAGTATTGTCTAGCACATAGGTGTCAAACACAAGGCCCATGGGCCAAATCCAGCCCGGGCCCTCCTTTGATCTGGCCCACAGGGCCATCCTGGAGTGAACGGGGTGCTCCCCTGGGGCGGTAACAGGACAGGGGGGCACGGGGGTGGTAGTGATTGTGGAGGAGTCAGCGGCAGCTGTGGGAGGGTGGCAGCCACAGGGGCATGTGGGGTGGGTGGCGGCTGCAGGGGGTGGCGGCCCGCAGTGGTCACAACAGTGGTAGCAATGGTCTTCAATGAAATTGAGTTTGACACCCCTGATATAGCAAATGAAACTGGCAAAATGTAGTCTTTGGATGAGTCACCTCAAATTCATGTGTTTTAACATTAGATTTTATCCCGCCTTTATTACTTTATAAGTAACTTGAGGTGGCAAATATACACAATATTCCTTCCTCCTCTTATTTTTCCTTCAACAACCCCTGTGAGATGGGTTGAGCTGAAGTGGGGGGAGGGAGGGAGAGAGGGAGGGAGAGGCAGGCCCAAAGTCACCCAGTTAGCCTCCCACCTGCTTTCCACATCTAGCTCAGTATTGTGCAGCCTCTCAGTTTGGGCCTCCTTCTAGAAAGGCGTTGTGCTGCCAAAACTCTCCCCCACTGTCCTGGAGGTGTACATTTCATTACATCAGTTTAATTCAGACCAATCACTCTACTGTGTAGGTTTTAAAAAATCGTTGAGAAACCACAGTGAGTAATTCTGACGTGATCCACAACTACAATGATTGAAAGAGGTTTATAAAAGCATTCTCTCCATAATTTCTCCAATATCATAAATGGAAGTTCTACTTATATTTATCATTAAGGCCACTTTTTACTTATTAATCATGGAGTTTAGAATGAAGAACAACCATTTCTGTGCATTAATCTCTGTTTCCAAACGCTGCCCAGCTAGTATTCGGCACTCTTGGATTTACCACAAGATTTACTAACACCTAATGCTGGGACTACAGCCAAACTCCATTGGTACTATCTGGCAAAGACAAAACTCCTGGAAGCATCCGTTTAGGCCATCAATTCCAAACCTTTGCTCAGTGCATGAATCTAATTTAAAGCATCCCTGACAGATGGCTGTCCAGCTGCAAATTGAGTAGATTCAGTGAAAGGGAACTCAGCAGCTCCCTTGGTAATTGACTTCACTGCTGAAATACATTCCATAATAAAGCATTTTGAAGGCATCACTTCCTAAATCTAAACACAAAACTAGTTGGCATATTTTCCAACTTTCTTCAACCAGTGAGAATTTGTCTACTCATTAAAATTAATAGTCCAGCCTGCCAATCCAAAAAGCATAGACCTCTGCTGGGCTTTAAATTTGATTGGAATAAATGCTTCAGAATTGCAGGACTATATATGTATAATATTTTCCTGCACCTCCTTAAAACAGCTGCATCATTTCCCAGGAAGCTACTCTTCTCAAGGGAAAAAAATTGCTGCTTCAAAGGCATGCAGATAAAGCCAATTTTCCATCCCTCTACTTTTTCCAAAGCACTTTTTGTATGCAAATTTCTGCACAGGTCCAACTTCTTCCCAGAGAAAACATAACATGGTATTCAGTAGGATATACTAATAAATGTTGCACTTATGAGACAAATATTATCAGCTCAACTGACTATGATGCAATATAATTCTCCTTCTAATACATTTTACTTATTCCATTTACCATCTAATGAAGGTTCTTGTAATCCCAGAATTTAGTAGACATGATGCATCTGCAGTATCATTGCAAAGTCCATTTCTAATTTTATTACTATACCATATGATACGTTTACTGTGTGTTTGCTAGATGTGTATAAAATCAGTTATTGGATGAAACCCTGTAGGATGGTGTTAAGGGGCATTCAGGCTAGAAACAAAGTACATATGTTTGAAATGTAAACGGTAAATCCATAGTTATATAAATTTCATTTCTAGATTCCTATACTTAAACACAACAGAATACAAAATAATTCAAAAATTAAACTTCTAAAAATTCTTTAATTACTTCGATCTTTATCAGACTTGAAAAGAGCTATAAAGGTGTTCCTATCCAGCATCTAGATAAAGTGTGTTTGTTAGCTTAAAACACAATTATTTCCCCTTCTTTGGGTGAAAAATACAGACTAGTTCGAGCAGGTTTCCCTCAGACTGGACATCCTCTTGAAGGATAGATTATTGTACAAGTGGATGAAAACAATCATCAGGCGGGAGTACTGTTGTGCCTTTTGCATTCAATAAGGAGGTGGACAAGATAATTTCCAAAATCGCTTTTGAATTCCATGTTGACTGTGGAAAAAAAATACGAGCCTGATTGGCCTGAGATCCCTGTAAATCAGTAGGAAGCATATTTTGGCACCTGTCAGAGATACTTTAATGACAGTCATCTGTCAGAGATGCTTTAATCTAGATTCCTACACTTAATTGTTATGGACCCTAGTGGTCCCTAGATTTTTCCTCTTAATCTAGAATTTTATGGTTCTAAGTCCATTTCTTATGTGAAACACATAACAGAAATGAGAGTGATGAGTGAAAACATTTTACTTTCCACCTTCTCTATCATAATATATATTTTTCTGTTTAATTTATTTTCTGTAACCTTGAAGTGGCTACCCTGTTTTAAAATCCACAACTTGCCTCTCTGCCTAGAGTCAAGATGATATTTGTTCTTCCGCTTCTATCTTACTCAAGGACAGCTAAATTGTACGGTACTTAAGAGCTTCCTTCTCCAAGAAGTCAACAGCTATATGAAAGTGATCATGTCACAGTCTGGCAGGCCTGATTATTCAACATGACAACTTGTGTAGAAGAGAAGGCCAAGTCTGTTAACAGAACCAACTAGATTTTTAAATAGATTGTAAGGAAGGGATGTACAATTTATATGGATGTATTAATTTTATTTTTCCCAGAAGGAGGAAAACACCACAAAATAAGAGCTAGGAAATAGTGCTGCACAAAAATGTCATGCAAGTTTGGGAGTCGGTCACAGTTGAACTGGGAAGTGGGGGGGGAACGAATCTACAAGGGAGAAAACTGAGTAAAAATGAAGCATGGGGAAAAGGTAACAAAACAAGCAGGTAATGTAACAATGTGGAAGATACAGTGCATGTGGAGATTTAGTGGTGTACATCTCTTTTCCTCTGCTTAATGATTAGTCAAATCCAATTCTTTCCCATTGTACCTATAAATTATAGTACTTAATCTAAAGAAGGTCATCATTCTCAGCTATTAGAAAGAGCCTTCAAAAGCCTTACTGTAGAAATATTAAGGGTTATTGAAATTTGGGGGTCATGGCTGACAACTAATTAATGAAGAAAGACCAATTCCATTAGTATGAAATTGCATGAAGGCGCATTCATCTGAGAAGATTCTAAACATGGCTTAAAAAATGGAAGAATCAGTGGTGGAACATTCCGGCACAAATTCCGTTCCAAATGTCTCAAAGGTGCTTTTTATCAAAAGAAGAAGCTTCAACAGTTGTGACTGGATGGTAAGGGGATGGAAGGATACCTTTCTTCCATCTCCTCACCATCCAGTCACAACTGATGAAGCTTCTTGGATGAGAAGTGAAACTTCTTCTTCCTCAAAAAACAGTCCACTTGTCTTTTGATAAAAAGCACCTTTGAGCAACAACAACCTGCATGACTGACATTCTCCATAGACATCTGTTCTAAATAGCTTTAAAAGCCATCTAAAAATAAAAAAGTTAACCTTAAGAGGAGGAAAAGGACCTAGAGATATGATTTATATACTACACTAAATCAAGGGTTGCTTAACTAAGGTTTATTAAACAAACTATACTAGGCTGTTTTAAAACATATCATGCTGAATCAAAGAAATCTTATTACAAGCTTAGTAAGAAATGTCAACCAGGTCACTAAATATGTTGGAGGATGTTCAATGGCAGAGAGTGGGATTCAGATTGGAGATCGGTAGGCAAGCCATTCATGGCTGCACTCAGAAGCTATGCCAGGTTGAGCCTTGTCAGTACTTGGATGGGAAACCACCAGAGACTGCTAGTCTGAGAAGAGAAAAATTATTCCAGAGGAAGCAATGGTATACATCATTTGTACTGTTGCAAACGCAATCACATGGATACATTCATGAAAATAATAGGAGTCAAGCTTGATTCAGAGAAGATTTTACTTTAGGCAGAGTAACAAAGAGCAAAGTCAAAACCAACAACATTTGTTCACTGCAAAAAAACACACCTAAAGGTCAGGAAAATACAGTTATTAAATGAATTGTGAAAGTCTGGAGGGGGATCCTTTTGCTGGCGCTTTTCAAAATGTTTTCTAGGTTTTGCAGGAACAGGCTTGTACTGAAGAAATTAACGGTCAAGATTTGCTGCTGTAGACAAGGAAAACATTTCCTGCACCATTTCATCATTTCATCAGGAAACACAGAGGTTTAAATTTATACTCAAGTTTCCTTCAAATTCAGTTTTTACTGCTGATGACTTCGTGGCCACTTTCCATGTAGTTTTCTGGACAAATATATGAAAATTTTGTGGCAGGATTTTTTCTTCAACTTCCTAGTATAACTAACAGCCCTGGTATTTCCTGGTGATTCCTAGTCTAAGTGTCAATGAGGTTTAACTCTGTTTAGCTTTGGAAGATCAATCAAGGTTGGTAAGATCCTGCCCCTAGCTGGTTGAATTTGCAGCAGAGGAAGAGTAGCTTTTGTCTTTCACTCCATGGCATGAAATGGTGCCTTAAATTTTCAGGTTGTGATCAAAGGGAACTACAAGGCCACAAAATGAGAAGTTCCGGATATATATAGTGTTCCCTGGGATTAAAGATTGCTCAAGTCCTGTTTAAATTTTTAATTCACATCACTGAGAATTAAAATGTGAACCATCTCCAAGTGCAATTTAACAGTGAAATTAAACCAACTCTAATAAGGAGCACAACTCCAGAAAGAAAAAGACTCACAAGTTCCTTGGAGTGCATTGGATGAACTTAATTGCCTCATCTTGTTTCATATAAAGCATCATATACTTGGTGGTTAAAAATGTCCAATCTTGATCAGAGGCAGCATTTCTTACCTCCAACCCAACTGGCCTCCACCCAAGATGAAAGTATAATGAGCCAAGTGCATCTCATTATATAGATATCAGCAAGTATCTACTTTATTAAAAACAAAAAGAATTGGCAAAGGAATAAAATATGTTGCCATTTCCATGTCAAGAATGATCTCCTAGGAAGTTAATTAATGAACAGGCTGACAGGGTAGGTAGGAACTGACTCTTATATCTGCTTAATGTTTCAGCTCAAACCAAACTACAAACCAAAGGATTGAATTTAATCCGGAATAAAAACTGGATGTTTATTGATTACATTTATATCCTGGCTTTCCTGTAAAATCTCAAGGCTGTCCACAGAGTTCTCACCTTGTTTTATCTTTAAAAGCAACATTTCGTTCTATCTTAAGCAGTTAAGAACAAAATAGTATGAAAGGTTAGAGATCGGCTTTTGATTTTACATGAACAAATTAGATGCTACTTTATCATTCAAGCAGCTACCACAGTACAGTAAACCTAACATCTGTAGAGGTGTTATGTTTACCCTACCGGGAGATTCTACCTATAAAAGCAAACCCTTGATATCAAAGCTAAAATAAACTTATAGAAACTCATGTGTCAGGGCTTTGGCCTGCCATTTCCCTGGATGGGAAGGGCACTGGGGGGGGCTGTTTCCTCTTCCTGTGAACTGTTTCACTCTGGAATGTCAAGGACACACCGAGCGGTTGGTTGCCCGGAAAATTAACTAAAGGAGGATCTTCATTCAAACCACCAAAGAACTCCTGACTGGTGGGGACCTAGCAGCGAGGGTGAGGTGTGAGCTTGGAATGCTGGGTGTTGGGTCTGAGTTGGTCAGACCTCGTTTTTCTTCTATGCTATCTACACCTCCTCAGTAAAGTTTACATTCTGTTCAACTCAGAAAGCTTCCAGAAGTTTTATTTCCTGAGGGGAAGGTTGGAGCAGACCCTTACACCATGCTTTCCATCAATGTTCCTTGTTCATTTTCAAATGTATACTCAGCTTCTGCCTATCAATCAAGGCTAGTCTACCTTTTATAATACATCAATCTGATGTATTTTTAGATCTTCATAGAGCATCACTTTCCACTCTCAGACATAGATCTTGCCAGATGTTGGCCTTCCATTAGTGTCCATTATGTACCAACAAAGAAAGGGACAGGAATGAATTATTGTAGCTGTCATTATGCTTGTCATCTAAAATAGATAAGAGAAATAAGTATATAACATGATGGAGGCCAAAATCATTTTTCTATTATGGCTCTGCAGTTATCTTATGAACATTTAAAACAGTTTAAAATTATGGCAGCGTGATCCTGTTGAAGCAGCTTAATAAAATAAAGTTCTCTAGGAAGACCAATCTATGCTGCTCTTGTCTAAAATTTAACATACAATGCAAAGTTTAGATCCATACAGAGGTTCATAATTGGTATCATTTTTACGTGATTTTAAACTACTGCATGGAAATTCAAGTTTTAATAAATAGAAGAAAAAAGAAATTTGTTCCTTTAAGTCAGTCTTGATAAGTTTGGACAAGTTTTCTTAGCAAGATTTCAGAAGTGGTTTCCCATTGGCTCTTCCTATGTTTGAGAAAGAGAGAGAATGGCCAAAGGCAGTGATGGCTAATCTTTTAGGCACCAAGTGCCTGGATGAGTCCCAACTAATGAGTCTCAGCTTGTGGCGTCATCACTCAGTGCCACTACTCTCTGAGCATGTGCAGGACTCGATGATGTCAACTTGGGAAATTCTGAGGCAACTTGGCTTGCATGACAACAGAGAGGGCTCTGCGTGCCCACTGTGGCACGTGTGCCATAGGTTCGCCATCACCGGCTTAAGGTCATACAGTTGGCTTCATGCCTTAACTGGCACTAGAATTTCAGTCTCTCAGTTTTCTAGCCTGATGCTTTTAATCACTACAAAGAGGGCTATATATAGGTAGTCCTTGACTTACAATCATTTGTTTAGTGACCATTCAAAGTTAGGACAACACTAGAAAATAACTTACAATCGATCCTCACACTTACAGCTGTTCAGCGTTCCCATGGTCATGTGATCAGAATTCAGGTGTTTGAAAATCAGCATGCATTTACAATGGCTGCAGTGTCCTGGAGACATGTGATCGCCATTTGCAACCTTCCTAGCCAGCTTCTGACAAGCCAAGCCAAGGGGGAAGGGGAGCTACCTTCACTTAATGAGAAAATGATTCACTTAACAACTGCAGTGGTTTGCATAACAACTGTGGCAAAAAAGTCATAAAATTGGGTATGATTCACTTAACTGCCTTGCTCAGCAAGATAAATGCTGGTCCTAATTGTGATCGTAAATCAAAGACACCCCACCCCCACCCCTACCCCACTTCTGTGGGTTATCAGCAATTCAATAATAGTCATGTTTGAATGAATGAATACATGTAAAAAAGGCCCTCCTGTATCATCAATGGATTCTAAGCATAACCGCATCTCTTCTAAAATGCTTTTCATGCTTGATTATAGTAAACGTTTGTATAGGAGTAATTTTATTTTGAGCAGCTAAAGTCAAGTATTGGTGGTCCCATATGCAAACTCGGCACTATGTAAAGCTGAAGGCAATGTCCTAGGAGTCTTGAAGAAGATTTCGTTACTGTGGAAGTTTGAAATGGATCCCTGACATTTCCTTCTTGAGCAATTGATAAACCTTCCCATAACTTCATGATAATCAGACAAATTTGGCTATGCCTTTGTCTAGCAAAATACAGGTAGTCCTTGCCTTACGACCATAATTGAGCCCCAAATTTTTGTTGTTAAGTGAGACATTTGTTAAGTGAATTTTGCCTCATTTTTCGACCTTTCTTGCCTCAGTTGTTAAGCAAACCACTGCAGTTGTGAAGTTAGTAAACCGGTTGTTAAGTGAATCTGCCTTCCCCCTTGACTTTGCTTGTCAGAAGGTTGCAAAAGGGGGATCCCGTGACCTTGGGACACAGCAACGGTCATAAATATGAACCAGTTGCCAAGCACCTGTATTTTGATCCCATGATCATGGGGATGCTGAAAAGGTCATAACTATGAAAAACGGTTTTTAGTGTCCTTGTAACTTTGAATGGTCACTAAACAAACTGTTGTAAGTCGAGAACTACCTGAGGAATTTCTATGCTGACATTGAATTGACATCATTCAATGTTCCATGCGGTTTGAATACATCTCTACCTGGGCAGATATACAGAACAGACATACTTGAGGTATATAATGGTATATAATGGACTATTGTAATTCTCTCTACATGGGGCTCCCCTTGGGGTGCATCCGGAAGCTCCAATTAGTGCAGGATGCGGCCGCGCGGGGGGTTATGGGTGCCAATAGAAGAGCTAATGTGGCCCCCCTCCTGCGCAAGCTGCACTGGTTGCCGGTGGGCTTCCGGGTGCGTTTCAAGTTAAAGCGCTTCATGGCATAGGACCCAGTTACCTATAGGACCGCATTCTGCCAGCAAATACCTCCCACTGACCGGTCCGTTCCCACAGAGAAGGCCTCCTCAGGGTGCCGTCGGCCAGATAGTGTCGGCTGGCGACCCCCAGGGGGAGGGCCTTCTCTGTGGCTGCTCCCACCCTCTGGAACGACCTCCCCTCAGAGATTCGTACCATCACAGACCTCCGTGCTTTCCGCCGGGCTGTTTGCCCAGGCCTGGCTGTCTTAGGATTCTCCGTCTCCCCTTGCCTGTATATGTTATTAATTTTAATTCGATTTTTAATCCGGTTTAAATTGGTTTTAAAATTGC
>JANHFO010001892.1:182068-201420 GCA_032468095.1 Pareas carinatus | reverse complement strand
ATAGACTTCCAACATGACTATTCTCGGATGTATTTCATTCTTAACCTTCAAGGGGAATGCTAACTTATATGTAGTCAAAACTGCAGGTTTCACACATAAGTGTGAGACGTCAACAGACTTGGCCATGTGTTAGTTCAAGAAATCTTAAACTAGAAAGAAAACAAAAAAAGGAGCTTTTAGGACTGAACATTGATGATTGAAATGACCCAACAAGCCAAAATTTGGCTTATTGGTGAATACATCCACTGGTGAGTGTATCGTTTTGAGCGCTTAAAGCTGAAAAGCAGCTGCCCAGTTTGTTTTAACTTACTTTGTCATCTTCACAGTCATCCTGCAGCACCTAACCAGAAAGTTATCTACTACCAGTCTCAGGCATCGTTCCTGAATTGCTCTGAAAAGGCAGTTTAAATGTCCATAGGGATGGAAGTGAGCATTACCCAAAGAAATCAGTGAAGAAAACTAAAATGTGAAAATAACTGGAAGAGGGGATCTGTCCATCTAGCCTGTTCCAGCCGCCCAACCAAAGAAGACAGCAGAAAAGAGAATTACTCCTATTATTTTCTAATCTTATTCCTATTTAGCATGACATGTTAGACTAACAACCTTGTGCATAAAAAGCAAAGAGTAAATTCCACTCAGTGCTCATTTTGCAGAATGGAAGGCTCAGAGACACCGCAGTGTATGAGAGTCACACAACATGGTTCACACTAAATATCACAGCACAGAGTGGTTCACAGGAACCTCACAAGCTCTGGTTGCTCAAGTTGCTTAAACGAGTGTACTTTCACACCTAGCAGCTGCATTTAAATTTACTAAAAGCTAACTTGGTTAGTTTTTCTCTAGCAAGAAAAAATCCCAGGTCATTTGATTAAAATATAGTTCAGTGCACTGAGCAAACTCAGTACATGGGCTGATTCAGTAATCACATTATTTATGTTGAGTGAATGCAACCTATGATGCTGTCCAGCTATATTAAATCTTGAATGAAGACTGAATGAGATACAGATTCCATATTATTATCCAGCATTTTGTTTTCCTTACTGCACTGTAGCTTAAGTAGAAATAATAATACCAACAACCCTCCAATGTCATTCACTATTCTACTCCAATGTCATTTGCTATTCTAGCTCTATTGCAGACTGAATGGTTGCACTAAGATACAGCTTACAGGAACCTTGCAACATAATCCATTGTTATAATTAAACCCTTTGTTCTTGTTAGGGTGCAACAAAGCCTCATCTCAGACTAAATTAACTTCTACTGACTTGAAGCAGCATGACTACACTTTTCAATCTTCAAAAACATATTTAAAAGCTTTGCACTTAAAGGAAGATTCCTATCAGAGCAGAAATCCTTATATTTTGATATACACTTTCCCAATAGAAGAAAACACAGGTCAGTTAAATCTGGAGTGGTTTGTCTGTCACATATGCCAGGCGTACTAGCAGGACAGCCCAGAGCAGCTGGTCATGGGGAAGGGACCATACCAATAGGCAGGGAAAACACAGAGCAGCCAGCAAAGGTGGGGAGAGAGCATGGCCTCACCCTACACCTACAAGTCAGATGGTTCAGCCTGGCATATGGAATTGGATCTAGAAGTCAGATGGTCCAGTCTGGCATATGGGATTGGACCTACTGCCTCCCCTGTTGCAGATAATTGATTCATAGTGCAGTGTTTCTCAATTTAAGCAACTTTAAAATGCATGGACTTGAACTCCCAGAATTCCTCAGATAGCTATGCTGTCTGAGGAATTCTGGAAGTTGAAGTACACATATCTTACAGTGGCTAAGGTTGAGAAATACTGTCCTAGTGCTTTCAAAAGATATGTGGAGCTATACCAGATTTCCCTCCTTAATGAACTTTCTGGTGAGCAAAAAGACTGAGGGAGTGATGGGAAAATGCACCAGTTTCTTACAAATTGTTTTGCCCAATAGCTCCTCAGGTTTTAAGGAAAGGTCTGCTTTCAAAATATTAGCTATGCAGCAAATCACCCGAGTTTCTCAGAAAAAAATGACTTTGGTGTTATTTTATTATAGGCTATCATGGCTACTTCTAACGGAGCAGACTTCATTTATTTATTGTCACTACTAGAAGCATGTAAAGATTTAAAAATGGCAAAATGCTTATGGAAGTTGATGTCATCATTGTGCAATTTTGTTAACAATTTTTAAAAGAATCAAACCCCACAAGAATACATTAGAAACAGAAGAAGCTGAATATTTATCCCTTTTAAAGGGGATGCCCTTTTAAAAGAACCTGAGTAAAATGCTCTATGCTAATCTAGGGAGTATTTCATTTCCATTGACTCTAGGGACAACTAATCTTTGACTAATGTCAGTGCTTGCTTTCACCAGGGCACACATTGAAATGTCAGTCACTTTTCACTCAACAGCAAGATCCTTGGGTACCGAAGAAAATAAACCAGGTTCTCATTTAACTTGTCTATTCACAAGCCTCAACACATTCCAGCTCAAGCTTTAAATACACTGGGGGAAGGGGAGAAGGCTGCAGAAGGCTCATCCATGAAGTTCTTCCCACCTTCAGTAGCTTTATTTGACCAGAAAAGCTCACTTCACCTAATCAACTGAGATTAATACCACCTATTTTCATCCTAAAGCTGCAGCCTAGAGTCACAGATAGAGAGAATTTAGCAGTCAAGAAAGATGAACAGACACGGCACCTATAATTACAAAAAAAGAATATGCAATATTATATGTCACTAGGGGTTTTAAAGCCAGGAAGGCAGAAAAAGGACACCACCTTCTTCTGGCTCAAATAAATCAGAGCTTCACTGCCTGCAGGGTTATTATGAATCTCAGCTAAACTGATGGTAGGCAGAAACACACAGTGTGTGTGACACGCATCACATGGTACATAAAGCACACACCACATGCATGAACGTGAAGCTCACACACACCCCCAAACTGCATACACGGTCTACTTATTTTCCGAGAAGCGACATAATGCAACTCCTTCATTGATGCACTGACCGCCCCGGCAAATGAAAGGCGAGGCAGCAGGAAAAGGCGGCAAAGGAGAATGTCGTTTGGAGGTGGCGGCGCTGAGGGACGGACACTCACGCCCGCTCCCATTAAGGAGAGCTACGTTTTGCGCGCCCCCCCCAACCCGTGTCCTTTGCAAAGTGTTAGGAAGGACCTTCTTCTCCCCCGCGGACGGATGGACCCGTCTCTACTCCGGAACGTCTGAACGCGGAAAAACAATAGGAGAAAGCGAGAGACCTAAGCCCGCCAGCAAGGAGTCGCGAGGGTGAACGAAAGATTCCGGCGAGGTTGCCGAGAGCAGCGCAGCCTCTCCTCCGGCCGCGCAAGGCAGGCGAGGAGAGCCGAGTTCGCGGCTCCCGGGCTCGGCACGGCTCTCCCGGGGGAGCCGGCCCGTCAGGGGTGTGGCGCGCTGCCTCGACGGCCCAGCCGTCCCCGCTTGGGACGCGGGATCGGGCTACGAAGCGGCGCCGACAACGACGGGTACCTCGCAGCCGTACAGCTGCCCGAGCTGCTCCACGATCCACTCCTCCAGCACTAGCCTTTTGCGCAGCTCTTTCCGATCGTACTTGACCGTCACTTTTCCCTGCTGGTGGCGCCGCTGCTGCTGAACTTGCCCCGCGGCGGGGGCCGCCGAATCTTCCCGGGAGGCGCTTCCGCGCGGGCTCTGAAAGAAAACCCGGGTGCCTCCGCCGGCGCCTCCCCCGACGGCGGCGGGGGCTGTGGGGGGCCCCGGTTCGCTCCCTCCGGTAACCACCGACATGTTCCAGCTCAGCCTCGTGGGCAGATCCGTGCCTCTGGGAGGCGATCGGTGCTTCGGGGAGCGCCGCGGGAGTTGGCGGTATGGCTGCCGACGAGGATGACCCCCTCCAGCCCCGCCGCCGTGCCGGAGCGCTCGCCTCGCCTCCACCTGCGGCTCGCAGCCTCTCCCGGTACTGCTCGCTCCGCCGCCGCCGGTTCGGCAGGAGGAGGGCGGGGTGTCCAGCAGTCTGAAAACGGGGCGGGGACAGCGCCTTAAAGACACCGCGAGCGCCTCGCCACGCCAGGCATTTGCCCCTTCGCAACTCCAGCCCTTCAGAGCCAGTTCTCGCCTTTCCCCGACGGATCCCCCCTGCGCCTTTAAGGCGATTGCAGAGCTACTACTTTGGGGCCGACTTAGAGGTGCTTGGGGGAGTCTGGGCTGAAATCCGCTCGGTCGAACTTTGCCCTCCAGTTCACGCAGCTCTTGGAAGGGCAAAAGTCGTACCAGGGAGAAACACGTCTGATCTTTTTCTCTGACACTAATACAGTTTTGGCTCCTAAATGTTAGCGTGGGACTTCAAGTCTCTTGCATCTGTCAAGTAATCTGGAAGACACAAAACGGTTAACATATTTGTGCAGCTGTGTAACAGGCTGTGGTTTGCTTATGTGGCGTGTAAATCAAGATTTGCATTTAAAAGACAGTTTGAGCTTACTGAAATAATTAGGAGTAAGCAAACTATGGATTGACACAGGTGATTGAAATCTGTTTCCATGAATATCCATAGTTGTAAGCTGTGGTTCCTTGGATAAATAAATTGCATTCATACAACATGCATAATTAAAGAATAAGGCTGTGTGCAATCTGTGAACTCAGGATTAAAGTAGCATGGTTCTTCTGCAAGCAGTTGTGTTTGGTCAATCTTAGCCACCCAGTTTGTATTGTTAGGCATTTAAAATAATAGTAAGGAAAATAAAGTGTTTGGACATTGGATGGTCTTGTGAAAGTCTCTGTCTTTCAGAGTACATAAAATACAGATGCCATTAAATAATAGATTTAATGTTGCAGGCACAATAACTGGAGCATATTAAATTCCCATGAATTTATTTCTGTTGTTATTCTCTGAATCTGTTCGAATCCTTCTTAGTGTGATGCTCCAAATCGCATGCAATATTCAGCATGGAATTTGACCAACACAGAATAAAATGGAGCACTCCCTTCCTGTGTTTTAAAAGTTCACAAATTGTGCTTGCCTTTTTTGCAGCCACATTACACCATTCACTCATAGATTGTATGCAATTATCTACTGTTTCAAAATGTTTGTATAAGTAACTATTACCAAGCCCTCCTATACTTGTAGATCTGATTTCTGATTCCTAAGGGGGAAAAATTGCATTTGATTCTGTTAAATATCATTACATTATCCTCAGGGAGAAAGTATTCAAGTAAAGATGATAATTATGTAATTATTCAAAGTATTAGATAATTGCAATAGAAAATATCTAACTTTGATGACTAAAAAGCAAAGGCTGACATCTTAATTAGATGCAATATTCTAAAAAGCACATTAAATAATACATATTATGGTTAAGCCAAATAAAGGGTCACAAAATGAATAAGCTTTCAAAGATCTCCAGGGTTTATTTCCCCTTAGATTATTACAGAAAGCACCTGAGGAATGTGAAGGAAAAGAATAAAAGAATTTATATTTTGTTTAAATATTTTTTCCTGGTCAAAGTGCAAGGTAGAATGTAGGAAAAGACTAAAGAGATTCAAATTAAGCTGTTTCTGTTATCTGCGACTGTATACAAGCCTCCCTCAAAGGTTGTCATTATGAAAATACTAACAAATATCTGTAACTAGTGAGGTGGACTAAATAATCCATAAGCCACCATGTATTTATGCCTAGCAAATGAACTTCTGTGCCATCCTTTTCTCAACCTGCCCTTTGTACACATCTTGAATTGAAGATCATTTCTTTTTCAATTAGTCTAATATAGCATTTAAAATAATACTTATAAAAGGTCAAAGTAAAGGTTTTCCCTATCCAATTATGTCTGACTCTAGGGGGCAGTGCTCACCTCCATTTCTTAGGGAAGGAGCCAGCATTATCCAAAGATGCTTCAGCCTGCAGCCAAGGTTCGCTGAATGCTGTGGTACCTATTGTTCTACTTGCAGTTGCATGCTTTCAAACTTCTATGTAAGCAGGTATTGGGGCAAGTCTTGAACCTGGGCTGTCAATCTTTCCAGCTGACAAACTCAGTGTCTTTAACCACTGAGCCGTTGCAACCCCCTCTCCCAAGAATAATACTAATAATAGTAATGTCTTTAAAAACAGCATGCTTCGCTACTTCTTTAGTATAATATAGCAAATGCTTTATTATTCCATTTCCTCTGTTCCAGTGATGGATCAGAAAACAAAGGTTTTTTTAAAAAAAAAACCAGTGTCTCTTACTATCCCTGATACAGGAGGACTTGGGGAAAGTAATCCATCATTGTTGGGAGGAGAACAGTCTAACCATGTTCAGCCAAGCATGCTTCAAGAATAAATATCAGAAGGGGAGAAAAACCAAGTAAGATTTGCGGCTCCCTTGCATCCCTGCCTCATCTATCATTCCCTTTGGCTGGCTCATGCATCATACTAAGCTATAATATAGCTTATGGATGTTATGTAAACCCAGGTATCGTAATTTGATTATAATTTATGGCATAGTGTATGAAATTAGCCAGCTAGTTATTTTCGAGAAACAATACTTAAAACCACAGATCAGCGCAATATGAAATGTAAGGATTCTAATATCTTCGGGTCACATCAAACTGAATGAAATTAGCACTTGGTAACTCTTGAAACATGAGTATGTAATTCTGATTCCCTTTTCCTGCCATTGGAAACAGTGATCAACATTGAGTGATTTATTTAATCAAGCTATATGGTGGCCCCCTTGCCAGAGAGATTCTGGGTGGCTAACAAGACGTTAAAAAACAGTCAATGAGATTAGAAAAACAGACATACATTCTGGCTGTTAAAATAATCCAAGTTGGGCATAATTCACATCTCAGATCTATCAGAAGGTGTAAAATGAGCAGGGTGTTAGACTGGATTACTTATAAAGTGATTTCATTCACAGACTGACAAGGCAATGGGAATAAATGGTACGTGCACAACGACATTGTTAGCTAGTTAGTTAGCAGTTAGATTTATATACCACTTAACAGTGCTTTATAGCCCTCTCTAAGCTGTTTACAGAAATCAGCCTATTGCCCCCAACCATCTTGGTCCTCATTTGACCGACCTCGGAAGGAGGGAGGGCTGAGTCAACCTTGAGCTAGTGGGACTCGAACTGCTGGACTTACTGGCAGCTGACTGTTAGCAGAAGTAGAATGCAGTACTACACTCTAACCACTGCGCCACTACAGCTCTTAATGTATAATGCCATGACTGCACTAGCATGCAAATACCATGACAAATGTTATACAATACATAATTACATAGGGGTCTGCACTATCTACAATGATATCAAAATGGCAAATGTCATGACATAAGCTCCATACTTGCATCTTAACATCACATACAAAAGGTGTGTTTGTTTTGTAATGTCAGAGTGCATATTTTGTCACTTGCCCTCAACCCTGCCTTCAATGGATAATTATGCATAGTTGTGGTATTTGCGTGATTGTAGGTATCATTTTGACATCACTGATTTATTATGGATACTGCCGCTTCCAACTTACACATTCGATAAAAAGAGCAAAAAAAAAATTTCTGCCATCAGATGCCATTTTACTTCCAAAGAAATAAACTGACATTTCCAGCAACCTTGAATAATTTGCCATTCACATCAGTTAATTACAAAGCTTCAATCCCAGTAAGATGATCTTTGAGGAACCCAAGTCAACATTAAATCTCATATAGTAGACAACAACTAGATTTACTACAGAATGTTCACTGTGCAAAATGTGTCATGTCTGAGAGAGGTTGGGGAGGGGGGGAGAGGAAGAGCAAAGAAAAATCCTATTTCTAAATACATATTCTATATACATGCATAAATTAGTTTTCAAAACCCAAATATTTTTCCAGGCTTTTATAAGGTTTGATCTGTCAACCTAAGTGTTCCATGCATTCTTTCTACAATTTTAATCCACTACACCATGGAAGTAGTACTTCAGCATAGCTTCTGCGCATGTCTAGACCATTGTTTCCATCTTACTCTTTTCAGAGTTTCTCAAATTCAACAATATTAAGATATATGAACTTCAACTTCCAGGATTCCTCAGCAGCCAGCCATGAGGATTTAAAATAGCTGAAACAGAACACCGGTTTAAGTCAAAGGGTTAACACATTCATCTTTAAAGTCAGCAAGGCTCAAGGGCATAGCAAAAATCAATACTTCTGTACCAGAAGCAATATGACTTTAATTGTCCATCACAGTTGTGCTGCTGTTTAAATCCTTTTTGCATTATTGATTTTTTTCCCCACCTCAACATAAAAAATAACCAATTTTTGCCTCCTGAAGCAAATCCCTTTTCCTTTATAGCCATACATACAAATATGTCAGAGTTAATATGCTGTTTGGTTTTGCATATCTGTGAAGAGAAAAAGAGTAGGAAATATAGATCACTGATATCGAGACTTAGAAAAATGGAAGCATACACGAATATCTTAGGTCGGAAAGTTAATCTTCGCCAATGAAGAGTATCCAAAAGTCAGGAATCTAGTAATACCTTTCCAGACTAACGCCTTTTATTAAAAAAAAACATGTTTCGTGAGTCAAGTAATAAATTGTGCCTTTTAATAAATTGTGCTAGTCTGACTCTTTCTGCTTTGCTAACATTGAATATTCCTTTAATTCCTTTTCCTTCTCCCTCCCCCACACCATCCTTTTCATTGAATGAATGAAAATACTTAAATAATATACCGTAAGCCTATGTAACGGAATAAAAGGCAAAACAAATGTGCTCAATGTATACATTATGAAATATAAGCATAGCATTGAAAATACTCATGGTTTAATCCTACGCATCTGTCACTGAGGACAGTTCAGTGATATGATGGGGCTTAAGTGAACCACTGCGGTTGTTAAGTTAGCAACACAGTTGTTAAGTGAATCTTACTTCCTCGTTGAATTTGCTCCTCAGAAGGTTGCAAAAGGGGATCTCATTATCCCAGGTCACTGCCACAGTCATAAATATAAACCAGTTGTCAAGCATCCAGATTTTGATCAGAAAGTCATAAATCACTTTTTTCAGTGGTGTTGTAACTCTGAACGGTCACTAAATGAACTGTTGTAAGCCAAGAACTAACTGTACTACTCCGGTTGAGCCATATACAGACGCATTACGAAGTCAGTAATATAGGGACATGTTGGATGCTGAAATTCCTGAACAATTCCTTTCCTTCCTCTATACCTAGCTTCTAAGGCCTGGGCACTCAGAGTGGATTAGTTCTTTATTGCACAATCATTTCAGCTCGTTTCTTTTTTTCTCTCCAAAGGCATTAAAGGAAGCATATTTGTCTTTTTTTCATGTCTCCTGACGTTTCCTTCTACATTATGGCTTGGTAGGTTGCAGCGCTAGGAAATAGGTTCCTGGAAATTGAAACTCTCCTTACTCCTTGCTTATGGTACATTTTTTAATTGGACTTCTGCCGTGGTAGCAACTGTGAAATTTTGGCAATTAATGTGAACCTGGCTAATTGTTTTCAGTACAATCAAGATTCTGGAAAAGCGATTTGAACACATGTACCTGCTTGTTTAGTTTGCAGTAATCCTCTTGTTGATGGGAGTGGAATTATATATCAGATGCCCTTGGGTGAATTGGACCTACATGCCTTAATTTATGATGTAATGCTCAGGAATCTATTTTTCAAATATATTGCCAGCTAGAGAAAAAACAGCTAGGAAGAAAATGCAATAAAACCATCTGCATGAAAAGAAGCATGACAGCATAATGAAAAGTGCAGTTTGATCTCGTCCAATGGAATTGGGTGACTCCATTCTGCTTTTGGCAATTCCTGTCAGGGAAGCAGGAGGACTGTGTTCCAAGTCAACCTTACTCTTCCTTACTTAGCACTGAAATAAAACTCCCCTGTTCCTTTTGTGGCCCAACATTCATTGCCATCATGTTATACCTTCGGGAGGAAAAAAAAATCTATTTTCTTATTCTGTACAGTAATTAGTTATGATGGGAGGGGGAGCTGCACAGGGAGAGACAGAACTTTAAAGTTTATTTTAAAACAAGATAGAAATACAGCCAAATGAGATTTGCTCAAGTTTGCCTAGCTATTATTAGAAAACTATGTGCGAAGTTGAGATAAGTTGTGTTAGCAGTTTGGAATATCATCACATAAAGACTGCAAAAATATAGATGACTACTAGATGGCAGCAAAGGGTTATGAGTGATCTATATCTCTAAGCTCCATCTAGTGGCTATCAGAGTTTTAATAGGCTAAATGTGGTAAAGTTCTTGTTTGTTCATTTTATTTATCAAATTTCTACACTGGTATTCTCATCTTATTGACTCTGAGCAGCTTACAAACAAGATAAAGTTAGGCCTCATTTCCTTCATTACTTTTCCCCCTGAAATTTCATCCAAAAGTTCTTCCCTAAAGTCAATTTGTTTGTTCCCATCATTTTCATAAACTGGATGTAACCAGAACTCAGCCAAGTTACTGGTAGATCAGAATAGATTTGTTAAGAGTAGTGAGATGACAGAAAACTCCCTATTTGCATGACACATTGAGTTGCAAACTAACCCACACATTTTATCCTAGCATGTTGTGTCAAATCAAAAGTGGCAACATAGAATTAATGTGGGATATTAAAAAAACATTCAGTTGGTTCCCATTGTTACATTTGATTGCATGAAATGGCATTGTTGATCCACCTGTGATGATGATGCACCTGTGGGAAAACACTAAGAGGAAGATGTTGTGCGAAATCAGCCTATGTGGCTATTTAATGATTCAGTGTGTCATGTCAACCGAGAAATATAGACAGATTAAGTATACCATGTGTAAACATGCTACGCGGCCCTCTCTCCACCTTATGATCAAATTGAGGAGAAATGTTGAGGGGAAACCTTGTAGGACCCTCCAGAACATTCCCTGCCATCTGTATTTAGTAGCTCAGATGTGTGTGATTAGAACCAGCTCCATTAAGACCAAAGGAGAACTACATTGTCTTGTGAAAGTTGCAAGCTCTAAAAGAATTTTCTTCAAATTATTGAAATCCTTTTGGTGGAAGGGAAAAGAGATGCAGAAATACAGTATTCTGTAGAAAAGAAACTGATTGGAAGAATTTGAAAGAATTGCTATTTCTATCAGAGAAAAGCAGAGCAGAAATAAATAAACCAATAAAGAAGGATCTTTTTTGTCTCTATTCCTAATGCTCCTTTGGCCAATAAGACTAGTTTTACAGGTATTATTTTTTACTGGTGAGTTAGCTGTCTTTTGACAAGGAGTTACAGATAACTCTGAATTTATGACCTTTTGTTTAGCAACTGAAGTTACAATGGTCCTGAAAAAAGTTACTTACAATCAGTCCTCAACAACCATCACAATGTCCATGCAGTCACGTGTCCAAAATTCAGGCATGTGGCAAATGGCATGTATTTATGCTGGTGGCAGCAGGGATCATGTGTTCATCATTTGTGACCTTCTCAACCAGACTCTAACAAGTGAAAGCAATGGGGAGAGCCGCATTTACTGAAGAACAGGTAAAAAGAGAAAAATCAGACACAATTCACTGAATGCCTTCTTAGTGACAGAGGTTCTGGTCCCAATTATGGCAATAAGTTGAGGACTACCTGAATTTTATTAATAATTTACACTGTTGTTAAAACACAATTTTGAAAATACTTTTTAAAAAACTCAGAAAGCTACATTTACATTACTGCACCAATTCACATTATTACAACAGCAAATCTGAATGAATGAATGTACTTTATGAATATCTAACAGACCAGCAAAAATATTCCATCGCCTACTTTTATGTTGAGCAGTGGCTTGATGTGGACAAATAAACATATGAAACTTCTTTAGCTGTAATTAATAATTATTGCCAGTATATTAACATGTGGGTTAATTCACTGCATGTAACTATTTGTTTGGTCATGATTAATTAAATAAACTACAATTTCCAGTTGCATGATAGGCTAAGCCGGTGATGACAAACCTATGACACGTGTGCCACAGCGGGCACGGAGAGCCTTCTTTGCTGGCACGTGAGCCGTCCCAAAGCTTAGCATGCTGAGAAAGAAGTAGAGGCATCAGGCAATGACATCACTGAGTCATGTGTATGCTTAGAATGAGAGTAGCGGTGCCAGGCAATGATGTCACGAGCTGCGACTCATGGGTCACGACCCATCCGGGCACTCAGTGTCTAAAAGATTAGCCATCACTGGACTAAGCAAATGCAAACAAAATGTGGTTTGGCATGTACAAGTATAAATCCAGTTATAATTGCAGACCAAAAAATGGAACAGGATTTGTTTGTTTGCTTGCTTTGTTTTTTTAAAAAAAAGGGCAACTCTGTCAACTAGTATTTCTGAGCCATGATCTAAAGGAAACTATTCTGCTGTAGTTAGAAAGAACACTTTTGCACGTGAGCTTCAATCTGTCATTATATATAATGTCCATTTTGATTTTGCTTCTGCAATCTGTTCTGCATTAACTCTTGTACCTCGCATAAACAGTGCAAAAGATACTTTGATGTCTAGTACGTCTCCGGTGGCAAGGATCTGCCTCATTTCATCCAATCGGACTATTCCAAGGCTTCCATTTTTTCCCCTCAGGGATTTCTCTCTACCCCACGCCTATGAGAGCTGGCTATAAACCTCCTGATGATCATCGGATGGTAGCAAAGATACCAAAGAAGTAGCAAACTTTGGCAAAATATTGAAGCGAGGTGGACCTTTGCAGAATCCAGGGACATGGACTGCAGCTTACTCTAAGACCCCCACCAAAGCAGCTTACTTTTTTGGGTGATACTGGAGGTTGCCCTGTACATTGCAGGGGTCAGATAACATTCAGTTGGCTTCTGAATTTTGGGTGGGAGAGTCCATC
The DNA here is from genome assembly GCA_032468095.1 of Pareas carinatus. Lineage (NCBI taxonomy): Eukaryota > Metazoa > Chordata > Lepidosauria > Squamata > Pareidae > Pareas > Pareas carinatus. The sequence goes on along the minus strand of JANHFO010001892.1, from coordinate 188,620 downwards.
TCATGGACATCTTCACGTCATGCGTCCTTTTTCATACCATGTAGTGAATAAGGATAAGAAAGGGACAATTTCTGATGTTATAGAAAACCAAATCTCCAAAAATTGGTGTGTGTGTGTGGGGGGGAGGAGATACTGCATCCTTCTAGCCTCCCTTAAACTTTCTGACAGCATTGAAAAATCTAGGATAAAAGGGGGAAAGCATGTTCACCTCTCTGGGACACAACCTCCTTCCCAAAACTAGTAACAGGTGGAATAAGACTAGAATCTGGCACAAAATTGCTCCTTCTCCTTGTTCATTTTTGAACATAGGAAGCTGCAAAAAATTTCAGCCTTGCTCTCTTTTGATCAAAGGTTCATTCTGGGACACACAAAAAAAACCCTGCCCCGTGAGCTCTGTGCAATCAGCTGACATGCTTCATATAAATCTGTAAGTTCACTTTGAATCAATTAATTGCACCAATTAATCTATCTTGTAAGTATTCTGTTCTGAACCAATCAATAGATTAGAGGAAGGGGCTCCGGTGTGTTTCATGTGGAGAAATGGTTGCCTATCTCCAGAATAAAGGAGAAGCTAAGAAAGATGGTGCCTTCTATTAGCAGCAGCTCTTTGTTTGCATTCTGTCACTTTTAACCTGTGAGATAAACAGCTAAGCACATCGCAGGCTCTTAAATCTGAAGATTTGCTATGGGGATGTGCTACTCAGAATGTAATTATTGTCAGCAGACAGAGCAAACAGGTTTTTGAAAAGATAAATTCAATACCCTCCATTATACATATTTACTATGTGGGGATTCCACCCACTTTTTTTCAGTTTGCTTGTGTTTGGCAGATCTGCTTGCAGCTGAAAACTCTGGAAGATTTGACACTCAGCAACAGAAGCAGCCAATTGAGAGACTTCTCTTGCTTGAAGAAACAGGCAGTGGGACCGAACAAGATGGAGCATGAAGATAGAGGAGATAAAGGGAATCGTAGGCTGTCCAAGGAAAGCAAGGGCTCCAATAAGGATTGCAAATGAGTTTCTTTTTTCCCTTTTGCTGCTGCACATCCTTGCTCATTTTGGCATGTGAATGAACAGTTGATGAATGTTTCAGTGAATGTGGAAACAAAAGGATATTTTTCAAGCAAGGGTATTTCCAGACGGATAGCACTTTTTTTGGCATGGTGGCAAAGAAAAGCTGCAACTATTCTGTATTTTTTTTCTTACTGGACTTTTGTTCATCAGCAACAAACATGATCCCTCCTAGCGTTGAGAGATTAAGAACAAGACAAAGAAAGAAGATGGAGTCAGAAAAGAAATCTTTCAGGAAGCCTTTGATTTTGTGACCTAGAGCCAATAGCTTGGTGTGGTGATTCAGTAACTGCACACCGTAAGACTGTATGCATTGTTACTATTTAGCAAGCGCAAGCTGGGTGTGGAGGGACTAGAATTTAATTTTCACACTGTTCTCTGTTAGCCAAGACAACAATGAAAATCTGCTTACTGGGCTCTGGGATACTTTACTCCACCAAGTAAAATTGTCCAGAATCTTTCCTGTCTAATTCTGCCTTCCACAGCCAGTCAGACATCTGTTTTGTAACTGGACGATGGGCAGAGTTCATTTTCAACGGTATAATTTAATGTATGAAAGAACTCATTGGCTTTCAGAAAAATTAAGGAAAGGGCCAAAGAACCTCTTCCTGACAGAGGCCTTTGTGAACTGTAAAACCATATACATCCAACACCGTTCTATGAAAGACATTTATATGACAAGTTCTAGCACATGCCAATAGCAGATTGTGCTTCCTCCTAGCCTTCCTTAGTCAAACATCAGCTTAGGCCCCGGAGCAAACAGATGTACATAGCTTTCAAACTGAATATTCAGGTTTTAGTGGATGTGGGGGAAAGTGCAGTATACAGCCATTCACTTTGAATTGTTCTTTAACAAAAGTAGCTTTGTTGCAGTTGTCAAGGTTGACTACTCTCTCACCTTGACTTCCAGAGATGGACAACCTAGAGCCTTCTAGACATTTTGAACTACAATTCCTAGAATCCATTTGCATTGGTTCTATGTCTGGGGCTGATGGAAGCTGAAGTTCAAAACATGGGTGAGAGAAGTATCTGATGGTGTACTATTGCCTTTTCGCTACTCTTTGATCTTGTTTTTTTTTGTATATACATTTTTTATTCATTTTTAGACAAAAACAAAAAACAATGTGCTTACATATTTCCATCAACATCAGCTCAATGAACATACATTTCAAATTTCTTTCAGCAGTACTTTTCAAATTCACTAATGCTATTTCACACCTACTCCTTCCATCTCTTATCTAACCATCTATACAGCCTTTAAATCTATTTTCCTAAAACTTCAAATGATTTCATATTTTATAAAACATTCTAGGTAAATCACTACAAAAATAACAAACTAACAATTTTAAACATCTTAAATCGTTTAAATAGTATTATATTTATATAACCTCAAAAATCTCAAATTTTGCCTCCTTATCATATCAGTCTATCATAACAATGGTCCTTTAAACTCCTATTATTTACTAGTACAGTTTTAGAATTAAAACTGCATTCATTTAAAATATGTTTATCCGGGTTTTCCCCCCCATATCTTTCACCTTAAATTTTATCTCTTATCAATCAATCCATTTTAAACATCCTGAATCTTTAATAACTCTCAATCTTATAAAACACCCTATAAAAATCAATAAATAATAACATTTATCAATTCCATATCACTACAATATAGCACATTTATCAAATTTCTTCAAGGTTTAAATCCATTTTAAGTCTTTTCATATTAAATTTCAATTTTAAATATCCTACTGTTTTATAACACATCCTCAGATTTCTCAATCTTTACAACCTTGGCATAACAGTTTTTTAAAATTATATCATTATTTACTTAAGCTGATATCTTGTTTTAGCAGTAAAATTCTAAGATTTATATTCCATTCATTTGAAGTATTCAAATTTATATCAATATTCATATCCTTAATATAACAGTTTTTTAATTACATCAATAATCACTTAAGCTAATATATTGATTCACCAGTAGGGTTCCAAAGTTTAAGTTCCATTTATTTAACATATTCTTGTCTTCAAAATTCTCATTTTTAAATCTTTGCATCTTACACATTAATTATATTCTTCTATATTTCTTAAACAGCCTACTACATTTAAAAAACTTATAGTTCATCCTATTTATCTTATCTAAACATAACAAACTTATCATTTATCAAATTTATCATTTTGTTGTATATAACTTTAGCCACTTTATTATCTAAACATTACTTATCTTCACCTTTTATCCAACATTTACTATAAATCACTACTCAATATCAATTTTTTAAAAGGTTCTATTTCTATATAACATTTTAATTCATATACTTAATCATTCAATAGAACAGAACTTTAAATTTTGTATTTAGTTCTTCATTTAAAAAAAACTTTAAGAGAAAAAAGTTCTATTCTATATAACATTTTAGTCCATATACCTAATCATTCATTAAAACAGAATTTTGAATTTCACATTCAGTTTTTCATTTTACAATATTTTTATCTGTCAAAATTTTTTCCATAATCTCCACAGCTGTGTCTGTCTTTTATCTGCATCTCTGGAACTATTCCACCTCATTTTTTTCCAGACTTCCTCAGGTTTCTGTATTGATATTTTACGTTTCTTTAAAGCTACTTTTTAGATTTGTTTTTCTTGCTTGCTTCTTATGATGTTCATGGGGGTGGTTGCTACTCTCTTTTTAAGGACCTTACACCTTCCTTTGAACCTCCTTTTAATTTGTAATTTAATTTCTCTTCCTTAAGTATTACCATCTCTTCAGTAACTTGTTGTTTTCTTCTGTTACTTTCAGTTTATCAATGTAGTTGTCTATACTCCAATCATCTATCTTTTCTTTGCTTGGATCTTTTTCCTTTGGCATTTGTGTACACATTTCATCTATTTTTTGTGATATTTTTTATTAAAATTAGCTTTCTGTAAATCCATAAATCCATCCATAAATGTCATCATCATTTCATTCATACGTTTTAATATTTGTGAAGTCATTTAAATTTTTTTGTAACTGCCCTTCTTTATATATTGCTTAGCAACAAGTCCTGCAGTTTCACTTCTTTGTAAATCAAAATATTATTCTTTCTCACTGGAATCAACAATGCAGCTGCAATCCAAGGTCAAAGTCAGGCACACACTATTGTAGCTGTGAGGATGTGGATCGTTGAAGTGATGACAGACGTGAGGGAACGTTTTAACGACTCTTTATTCAGCAACAGGTAAGATTCAACTCTCGTGCGCGACTGATCGGCTGTCATTGCCCTTTTATGCACTCTGACAGCCAATCAGCTCTACAGCTTTCCCCGCCCGTTTAACTAGGGCAGAGTTAACTTGTGCCGACCAGAGGGAAGACTTCCCTCTTGCTCCACAACACACGCTTTCCATTTTTACTTCCCCTCCAGATTTTTCTTCTTTTTAAAGTATTTTCAACAAGATCTTACAGATTTTTAAGTTTTAATATGGATAGAAAGTCATTTCACCTCTAGACACTTTATTTCTGTCCAAAGCTTTTTTCTTTTTTATAATTAATCCCTTCCATTTTGATTGCCATTTTTTTTTCTCTTTCAAGTATTAAACATTTTAAAAATTCCTCTTAATCTGGTAGCATAGTCTTTTGGAGTAGGATTTTGAAAGACTCACCCAGATGGCTAGATGTTGATTGCCAACTTTTTCGAGGCTTGTTTCCAAGCTGCTTTTGTTCATCTGCGGTTAAATGCTGGGAAGATCGCAGCACAGCATGGCAGAACTTTTGAGGAGTCCATTCCCAATCCCAAGGCAGTTGCCACCTCCCCTGTGGCTGCGGAACATCTTCTCCCTTCAGTGCCTCTTCGGGACAAACCGGTCTACCAGCTGTCAAGCAGTTCAACTCAGGAGCCTCTCAAGTCTGCTGCCTCGTCGCCGCCCTGTCCACCGGAAGTCTCTTTGGTCTTGTTTTGTTAGAACAGCAAACCCATAACATATGGTCAGTGTCAATAACCACCAAGTAGAAAGCTCCATTTGATCCAGTCAGACTTTCAGTTTGAAGACATGTAGTAATACTTTTGCGGTCATTATGAAAATACTATCTCAGCAAATATAATGCAAATATAATGTTAACTCTGACAGGAAGCAGTTAATTTAGCACTTTGGGGAACTCGGGATTCTGAAATTATCTACCACAAATCAAATGTTAATTCAGATGCGGAGTTACCTTGTAACAGCATTGCATTTTTCCTGTTGAATGGCCAGTGATTTGATTCGCTGGCTATGTTTATCAGGGAAACCCAAAAATCATGTCCTAAGTTAAGCGTTCTCTGGAAAACAACACATTGGCCCCCTCTCAATTTCATCCTCTCTGTTACTTTTAATAGTGGATCTATGGCTAAGCCATAGTTTTGCTAGTTAAGTTTATTGAATAAGCTATAAATGGCAGAGTTCACAATGGATTAAGTCAAAATCAAACTATATTATGGCTTTGCAACACAGACCCATAAAAATCAACAAACTACTGTATACTATGACTTTGTGACATAGGTAGAGCCAGCATAAGGGCGCATTCAGACAAGCAGTTTAATGTACTTTCTTCCACGTCTAACCCTAACTAAAGCCCAAAGCCCTATATAAATCAATAATTATTTAAAGAACAGTGAAGCATAGAGCATCAAAATTGTCGGAGGAAATGCTAGAACAGTATCTTTCAAAGCAACTGGTCAGTTGACACATTTGTTTCCACATAGATACAATAGACAAGTCTACCACTTCCTCTATGTGTTTGTTCCAGTTGGTTCTCTCTTGCTTTTATGTCACACCAGCAACAAAAAACAAAATGACAATGGAGAGAGATCAGCATTAAACAGGAACGAAGGTCCATGCCTACACCAGTCAGAACTGGTCAATCCGAGATGGGCACACCACAATTTTTTACCTCATCATTATTACAATCATTGCCAAACTGAATGATATCATCATTTAAAGGCCTCTATTACACACTTGGACATCAGTACATAGGTCATTACATTTGCACAAAGCTTTCTTCAACCTCCTGCAAGATTATCTTTTTTTTAAAAAAAAGTTAAAGATGATAAAAACTAATAAAACTAATATAAATTAAGAAAAAGAAAAGGATAGAAATCAAAGAGAAAGCTAAAAGCGGAAGAAAACCAAAAAAGAAGAAAGAACGTACAAAGTACTTACTGATCTTCTTTTCAGCAGTTCTAAGTACAAGTAGTTCTCAACCTACGACCACAATTCAGCCCAAAATTTCTGTTGCTAAGTGAGACATTTGTTAAGTGGTTTTTGCCTCATTTTATTACCTTCCTTGCCATAGTTTATTTATTTATTATTTATTTATTATTAATATTTATATCCCGCCCTTCTCCCCATTGGGGACTCAGGGCGGCTTACAGGCAACGTTAAAACACAAGCAGCAATACAAATGCAAGTTAAAAACAGTTTAAAAGAAAATTAAATTAAGCCTGAGTTTAAAAAGGGGGAGTGCAAAGTTATGACCACAAT
>JANHFO010001892.1:133267-143740 GCA_032468095.1 Pareas carinatus | reverse complement strand
TACTGTTATTACTGATAGGTTTTTTTTGTTAGGAGAAGCCTTGCCTTGTAAAGGAAATTTTGATATAAAGTATTAAAAAATTTTTTTTGATAACTGAAAATTTCACATATTGTAAGCTATAATTTTGTTTATTGTTGTCCAATAAAAACTTTTTATACAAAAAAAAATATTGTTTAATTGTTAGTCATGTGTATAAACTTTGGAATATTGAATTGAAATATTCTATATCAACAAATAGATAACGTATGCTAAGTATATTTCTAATGAATTTATGTTTAATTTGTGTAATTCAACAAAATAATTCATGTTTATTGGACATCTCAATTTTTTAAAAAGATTGCCTATTCAATTCATTATGCAAAAATCTAAAATAATTAAGAGGAGGCATACATATGAACTGGATTTATTCAACTCTCAACATGTTTTGACTTAATTTCTGTAAACTATCTATAGAGTATATCTTAGTATTTATGTTATCTATAAGGGGAAAGATACTATATATTTATAAACCTAGATCAGTGATATCAGTTTGTTCTTATTAACTGGATTTTTTTTATTTTTAAAAAAGGAATGACTTATGAACATCATTTAAATGCTGTATTCAGAAACTGGGTAGTTTTGAGTATGTACAACATGCTTTTTTCTTTTCTTCTTGTCCCCATTTATTTATCTCTATAAAGGTAAATAACTCTATAAATAACTGCATGGCAAGTTCATTCAGTATTAATCTGCCCTCAGTCAGACCCAACAGGGCTTCTCTTATTTTCTAATAATTTTAATTACAGTTACATTTGCAGGAGTTATATCCGTTGTTTATTTCATTCTTCGAACAAATCATTTGCTATCCATTTCTATATTCAGTCTATCATTAAATGAACAGAATAGTTGATTAGAAAATGGTCTGCGTGAGTTAGTAGCCTTCTACTTCCGCAAGCAATGAAAATGAAAAAGAGAAAGCAAACAGGAATTTTTTAAAAATCATAATAGCAACTGAGCCAATCTGACCCACATATTGAGCGAACAATTTACACTGGAGAATGTTGCTTTTTACAAACAGAAATATTTAAGAACTTGCATTCTTGCTAACGGCTTCAGGCTAGCAATTTCAAAAAACTGGGCTGTATAAGAAAATTTGGCTAACCATATGCTGCAGAAATGGAGTTACTGAAGAAAGAAACCGAAATGCTATGACAGGTGATACAGGAGCATAATTTGTAACTGTGGGAATTGTGGAGAGAAGATTCTGTTTCAGGAAATAGAAAGCCTTCCCTTCAAGTTTGCCAAATCCAGGCACAGCCCTTCAAGCACGTGTTTGCAGAAAGGGAATCTCATTATTATGCCTTCCCACAGAAGCTGTAATTTCGCCTCAGAGCTCTAAGCTAATTAACCAGGAAGGCAACAGCTTCTGACAAGCCAAGTGGTGGCAAGCTCTAGTTTGGGTGAGGCGTGTTTTCTTGATGGTGTAAAGGGAAGCTAATCCCTAGCACAGGGGAGCCCTCTGTGTTTTGAACGTAATGCACACAAACCGTTCCACGGGGTCTGTGATATTTTCAAGATAAAACTGCTGATTTAAAGAATAGCTCAGAGAATAATAAATAAAAATGGCACGATAAAAAAGAAACAAGAACACCACATAAACCTGAAAGTGCTAAAAAAAAAAAAGCAGTGGTCTTGCATCCCTGATAATGTGATGCTATAAAATGAATCAGGCAAGGTGGTGATAGCAGCTTAATGTTAGGTGTGATGTTGATAATAATCATCCAAACGATCAAAAAACCTTACTCCTAGAACTCAAGATATGTTTCCTCTTTAGTACCCTGCCTATTAATAATTCACTGTTTATAACAAACCTCCATCATAGGCTGAAGGGAACCAACAGCAGATGACCTAAATATGTTTTGCTGTTTGAAAGAAAACAACTGTCAACTATCGCCACCACCTTCATTCAAGAAACACCAACAACAGTCGATCCTCCCACTACAAGCTCCATCATTTTGAGCAAACCTCCTCTGATGGTCACAGAAAAGGCTGTGCAAAATCTCTTTCATAGACAAAAGCCTGGAAAAGCACCAGGACCAGACAAAGTAACTCCTCCCTACATAAAAGCTTGTGCTGATCAACTAGCCCCAATCTTCACTCACATCTTTAATAAATCACGGGCTTGGGATAGCCGCCCCTTGTTCTCCGTGATTCGATAGATAATTTTTATTTTATTTATTTATTAAGACTTCAATACCACCCTTCTCCCCGAAGGGACCCAGTGGTAATAATTTTAATTGCTCCCCTTTTTTAAAATTTACAATTTTTAAGACTCAGGCTTGATTTAATCTCTTTTAACTGTTTTATATTTGTATTTGTATCTTTGTATTTTAATTTTTGCCTGTAAGCCGCCCTGAGTCCTTCGGGAGAAGGGCGGGGTAGAAATAAAAATAATAATAATAACAATAATAACAGCAGCCTCTCAGATTTGAAATGCTACTTGGCCAGTTATACTGCATGCACTTCAATGATAAAAGGTTATGAAATGTGTAAAATGGCTTTCTTATTAAAATATAAAGCATCAATCCAGTTCAAGTAACAACAATATTAATGATCGATTTGAAAGCAAGGATGTGCATATTTTATAGTAAGAAAGGTTAAACACCATTTACAATAAAAATGGAATAGCGACCAAAAACTTTTACTTTTGCACTACTACTGCTGCCTTTAAGACTTTTCAAAATATAAATTAAATATATGATTACAGTTTAAGGTCCCAATATCAAACATATAAAATAACCCACAGAAGCAGCTAGTAGAGACCTGTGTTTGTGCGCACATAAATACATGTGCAGTATGTGTGTGTGTGTGTATATATGTATGAGAAAACAGCATCCTAAACCATTACTGTATTACAAAAGATTGAAAAATCACACCAATCTTTATTAATGACGTGCAGAGATGCTGTCCTTGCTTTTGAATGAGATCTAAGTCAATTTTGAAATATGCATGATGAAGTATATATATAACAAAATCACACACAGTAGGCAGCACATGTATTTGCTGCAGATTCCATATTACCTCCCTTACAACTTTAAAAAAATGTTTTTCCCAAATTCATATAAATTAGGGATCACAATTTTTTGAGTGGTGGGCACCATTGGGTAAGTACATATGATACTATAGATTGCCAAAATAAAAAGTTTTAAGTATAACATTTTAAAAATACCTCTGCCTCAAATATAAACCTCAACAGTAATATGAGATGTGGGCAGTTTTCACATTTAGAAATAATACTGAAAGTCAGTGGTCAAAATCTGCCACTGTCAAAAGGAATACTCTATTCCTTGAAGATTCAAAGAAACAATAATTCAATTTACATCTGAATCTATTCAGCAGTAAATCCCAAAGGGCTGAATCTAGAGTTTGTGATCTGTCAAATGAAAGGCTGCTTTTATCCACTAGAAGCAGTTGATTTCTGACAAAAGGAAGACACATTCTTTGCTGAGCCCCTTCCCCCAAAGCATGAGAATTCACTTCTGAATATATGTCAGAAAAGAAATTCAGAAAACATCAAGTGCTTAAAGGAAAAATACAACTTTTTACAAGCGGAAATAGACTGCATCAAATACACTGAATCTGACAATACTCACTCCAAGGAAAATGGATATAAAATTACAGTTTTAATTCCTCAAAATTGTATAAGATTCCAAGAACTCTTAGATTTCAGCAATGAACCAGAAGCTCTCATATGGCTGAAGTGTAATTCATAGGCGTTTATTATAAACACAGATGGAGGTGCAATGAAGAGAAAAGGGTGACAGCGCTAAATGATCGAATATGTGGAAATTTCAGATTACAGGATAAAAAGGAAGGAAGGAAGGAAGACAGAGATAGATGCAATATAATAATGATGAATGCTATCAGAGAAAAAACAATAAGGGAAAGATAAAGCAGAAGCAGCAAATTGTGGATTTGAGGTTGTAACTTGCAGTCATGATTCTGCGCAAATTAAATATTTTTTTAGTCACCACATACTGTATGCAATAGTTTTAGGTTTTGCTTTGCACAAGTAATGCATAATTCAGAAGCTGAAAACCACAAAATACATGTGATTTTTTTCAAATTCTCTTTGCTGCGGTTCAGTTAAAATGTTTAAAATATTATGCTGAATCCAGTAAAAAATGTTATATTTCAAGTTTATGAAGTTATTCCAAACTACTTGATGATTAATGAAATGAACCATCAAAGTGGGACAGGTAAAGGCAACCATAACGTCTGCATGTTTTGAGCTGCAATTATATTTTTATAACTATCTTCATATGGCTTTTCTAGACGGCCTTTTGAAAGCTACAGCCCAGAACACCTGAATGTCATCAGGTTCCCCTAGTATATTTGAAAAATTAATATGTGGACTATTCCAAACCTAACAGGTCTTGTGACAGAGCTTTAAGATGATATGTGACAGGAAGTTTGTTACTGGAGATTAAGAGAAATAGAAACAATATACCAACTAGTTTATCATTGCCATAGTCAAATACTTTCATGAAATATTATAGTAAAGCTAAGCCATTTTATTCATTACATTGGCAGATAGATTTTTCTTTCATAGTATAAACTGATATTCTGTAAACAGATCTTCTTCTAGTTGGTTGGTTTCCAGGTTCTTTAAACAATATTTGAATTAATGGATATTGTAATATTGTTATGATTTAATCATCTACAGATGCCTATCTATACACATTTTGGTACTTAACTTCCAACCTGAACTTTCTGTCAGTCTTCAATAAGCTGAAAAAATTCTGGCTCAAGTTTTCATGGAAATGAGATATTCCTATTGTATGACTCAGAAAAGCTTTTTTTAAACCACTTTCACAATTACATAAAATAAAGCAATAATTTTGTGTGTAAAGAGATTAGACAGCAATCTCTCATATAACTTACTACAGGGATAGAGATTTGCTATCTTTTTCTCTCTTTTCCATATTTTCCCCCTTATTAGCTCCTGTGCCAAGTTACAATAGAATATTTCAAAAATACCTATCCCTGCCTAAGACCAATCATGATGTTATAAGCAGATATGCAACTGAGACCAGAAGGATGAATGAGAGCACCGTCTGTCACCAGTACTTATTTATAACGAAGTGAAGCACTTGTGTTACCTAAAATAGATATGTATAGGCTTGTCCCCTTTCCCCATCATACAGAGGATTAATTATATTAACAATAAGAAAAATATACTTGGAAGTAACTGGTTAAGATATTAGGCAAGTGCTAAGCTTTGAAATAAATAATATCTTACAAGCATGAAATAGATATAAAAGAATGGAAAGACCAATATAAAATCAACGAGGATGGAATACCATATCCACTGATGTCACAGGATTCTCCTCAACACTGTGTTGTAGCTTCAAGCATAGGGTATGAATATATTTTATGCACAGGACCGTGATTAATTTTTTCTTCAGAATTTAGATATCTGAACATGGAATTGTGTACAATGTGCTATGGTACATTTAGTATTTACAAATGCTGAACTTTTAGTAAATTCAACTGCTGCACATTTCAAGAATTCATTGGGCACAGATGTTTTACAATGGGTACAAAAGTCAATATTATATCATTTCTGTGCCAGTAGCAAAGTGGGACTGCTGGTTTACTTATTTATATACTAATAACTGGCAAGTGTTTAATGCTGACTATACTTATCTCTGCTCTGTACAACTGTATAATTAGCAAGCTTCGAGAAATCATGTTATTTTATAAGTTAGTTGAACATGAAGAACAATCTGTCAGCTTGAAGATCAAACAATATTTATCACACTTAAAAACATATTCTGATACATGCCAATATAAAAAATTTGGCTTAGCAGTTTTTGTAGACATTACATGCCTCTCTAAAATTAGTTTAGTTAAAATTATATCATTTGTGTTGTTTCCTCTAGATTTTTGAGCTATGTTTCATTTTTTAATGACTTGGAAATAAATTGAGTTCATTGTTTTTTAAACCTATTGAGTTACCAAAGCCTACTTTACATTTTTCTCTCTGTTGAAATCAGCCCTAAGAAGAAAAAAGATCTTTAAATTTAGGGAATACCTTTAATTGAGATTATTATTTAGCAGATATTATAGAATTTAAAGAAATAATAAATTATACTGAAATAACATGCAATCCATGGCATTCTTTTTTTTCACCTTTTAATGTTGCACATTAAGAAACTGCACGGTTATGCAGCAATGCAAGACTTCCACTGCATAATCGAAAACAAAGCAGTAGAGACAACAAACGATGCAGTGGCAAGCTACCCACTTAAGAATCAAGACCGTTTCACCTTGTATATGCAAGTATGTGGAAGAAGAAAGTTGAACTGAAAATCACTTCCACCTGGACCACTGCTTCTCCTTATCTGTTAAAGGCACATATATCACTCCCATCAGAGACTTCATTTTGACACTGCCATCTTCTAGCTTATCATATTGTTCCAGCATCTGGTTTCCTCCAGCAGGACCAACAGGTAATATTAACCTTCCACCAGGTTTTAATTGATCTATAAGCTGTAAGTTAAAAAAAATTATGAATTCCACAATGTATAAAAGCAACAATCTTATAATATAGTTATAGAACTACAAAACAATAATTTCTCCATTACTATACTGCAAAATGTTCTGAAATGATTTTCAGGCCTAATAAGATTAGAAGAATTCTATTTCTTTGTCTCCATCATACTTGAAATGTACATTTGGGGAAATTAAAAAGGAAAAAAAGTAAGAAGCAACTTGTAGAATCTCCATCTTATTCATGAACTTATATAAAAATGAATGGAATTCGGGCCCAAGCTGCTAAAAGCGTTTTTAAAATTCAAACACATTACAGTCTCAAATTCCAGCAACATGACTTAATAGGTTTAGTATACCTAATGAAATTTCCATCTCTGCAATATGTTTATGCTATTAACAATATTAAAACTCATATTTAAACCATGTTTAAGCAAATTCTTCACCTTTTTTACTTAAGTGATTTGATGCAAAGTACATGTACCTCTCTCTCACACACACAAATGCATACCTACATACAGACATTACTTACTGCTTGTGGTACGACAGGTGCAGCAGCTCCAACATGAATAGCATCATATGGAGCTTCTTCTGGATACCCTAATCTTCCATCCCCCACTGAAAGTAAAATAGGACAGATGACTTAATGCTAATAGTTAAAACACTAAATTTCTACTTAAATGGCTAAATATGGAATGTCAAAATTAGTTGTCATGAAACTTGAATAGACATTTAATTTTTAGTAGTGTTTCCAACTAGAATTCATAGTGCAAATGATTAAGGTTGAGAATAGCATGGTATAAATATTTCTAACATAATGTACTTTCCTAAGATCATATGGATAAGTTCCATAAATAAACACAGCTTACAATCTATATGCCCTGTCCTTGTCCCTTTTAGCTTACAACGCTATCCAGAAGGAATAAACAACCTTGTTCAAGTACCTAGTAACTAAATCTTTCTGCAAAAGAGAGCTTTTTAAGTGCTCTGCAAGACATAATTCTCAGATCTGGAGGCCACAAAAGTTTATAATGTTTGCTAACAGTTCTTTTCAAAAAAATAATAATGTTCAATAGCTCATTGCTGTTTTACTCCACAATCTTTGAGATGTGATTGTATCATCTGCTTTGACCAGTCTATAGTAAAAAACAGTTCCATTTCTTAAATAATGTCATTTGCAAGGACTAGATGTTTTTTCTATGTTGCTATGTCTGCCTTAAGAAAGAGAGTTTCCTTCAAAATGTAAATGACCCCAACCCCATCTATCTTTCAGAAACATTTAAAACTAGCTGTTCTCCTCTTCGTTTAGTCAGAAGGTGCTATTTTCACTGATTATTCTGGCTGTCTTTATTTTGTGTAATTGCTTTGTGTGTGATAATTTTTTATTTCTTTGAATTTTTTTTGTTAACATTCCTATATATATATATGCTTTGTTTTTTATCTGTATGGAATCATGAAGCTTTCTGATCAGCATTTAAATAAATGAAACTAAAAAAATAAAGTTCAAGAATGAAACTTAATTTATAAACACAAAATTTACATTCTCACTATGCAATATAATTTGTATTTATTTCATTGTAATATTTCCCAGTACCTACCAATTAGTTTCACTCTTCCTGAAGTCAGCAATAGAGGGTCATCCTTTCTGACGTTATTTATTGAGTCATCAACTAATTCTTTGATATGATCAATTCCTACAACTTGTCCTTTGGGACCAACCTAAAACAAAATCAAGGTGATTATTATTCATACTGGTAAAATATGTTGCCAGTTACATATATCCTTGTCAGCCTGCCTTGTCCCCACACAGATGCCACTGAAAATATGTGATAAGGGTACCAGTTGGCTTCAACTGATAAAAAGAAATGGTTCCTATATTTTTACTAGAGAACAAACAAAAGAAAGACTAAGTCAACATTTGAAGTTATTACTAAAAATAAATGTTGCTAGTTGCAGTCTCCAAGTCTAATGGTCGGTTACTGTCACAGGATATGAATAGATGTTGCATGCCTTACAATGAACTGGACAGTACCCCAAATGCCTGCTTGCTTTCTAGTTCTAAAATATTTTGAATACTAGGGACCACTTTGGTGCATAAATTACTTGGAATTTCTTACTATTTATTTTTTACAATTTATTTTCCTTTCAAAAACTTCAACTAATAGGTGAGATTAACTTTTTTAAAGTCAGTTAGTTGGTTTTAGCTATTCCAGTTTCACACATTTTCTTGAAGACAATATTTTGTAGACAAGATAACTTGGGTACAGCTAGTCAAAAGGAAAAAGTGCTTTATGAGTATAAAGGAATATTTTTAATTTAAAAAACTAAACTCTTGTAATAGTTTTCTAAAGATCTCTAAAAATTAAAACATGGAGTAATTACTCTATTGGTTAACAAAAGCAAAACATTTCCTTTATTTGAATAAATCAATTTCTCACCATCCGGGCAAAGCATGAAGTAAGAATACCACTTCCAGATCCTACGTCAAGGGCTTTGGCTCCTTCATGTAGCTGTTCAAATAGAAGTTCTAGAGCATATGCATGCTAACCAAAAAGAATAAAAAAACTATTTTACTTTGATTCTACCCACCATAAAATCTGTTTTTATAAAGCTTTAAACATACTTTTAAAATGCTCAAAAGAAAATAGTATTTGAACTGAAACACAGATGGATACCTCAGATATCATTATAGTTTTAACATTAAAATATCAATGTAAAATAATAACACTCAGTTATTAATGAAGTAAATGCATTTTTAAAAGTATATCAAATCAGGGGTACTCTGAAATGCGTACCCTGAATACACAGTAGTTGGCCAACTGAAAGAAAAGAGTCCTTCTAAAATCTCCTTCCCCCTTTCCATTTAGAGCAATCCTATCTGAAACTATAAGCTTGCAAAATACCAATGCCAAATGAACCTGGACCTAGAAAAAAATGTTCCAAAGAAAGCTTAAAATACAGAAACCATCAATAAAGAGTATTTCCAGATGATAACTATATTGTGTGAGGCAAGGCAGCCAGGTAGCCAAGGGGGAAGCATTGTCTCACTGCCCAGCAGACAGATCACCCTGGACGGCAGAGGTGTGAGATCTAGAGGATTGATGGTCCTGCAGCTTCCCTTTCTAGTAGATTTCCTTCCTTTGTTCAGGGCAGTATAGGAACTTATTTGCTTGTGGTAGGAATGAATAGCACATGCAAAACCCTCTTCACTGCCAGCAGGCCCACTAGGAGCCTAGTAAACAGGGAGGTGAGGAGAAGACAACAAGCTGGAAGTTGTGGCAGCAACGGCAGCATACAGTGGTTTCTTCACCTGGAGCATGCTGTCCACGGCAGCCAAAATGGAAGAGATCGGGGGGGGGGGGTGAGTTAGGCAGATAAGGGGAGTTGAACAGAGATCGTTTGTGCAGGGCAGGAGACTATGATCACAGGATACTGTGACAGTTGTAAATGCAGGCCAGTCACCAAGCGCCTGAATGTTGATCATGTGACCACGGGACTGTTGCAATGGTCATAAGTGCAAGGACCACCTAGAAGTATATCTTTTCAGTGCTGCTGAAAAAATTTACATAACCCAAGAACTACTTGCATTTTCCCTCAAAACAACTACATGAACTTCATTAATGCATAAAGTAGTAAAACACTTTTAAAAAGCACTGGTGAAATGTTAAACAATATTATTTCTAGACTATATTTTTATTGTCTATTTGTCTCACTTATTTAATTTTACAAGTAGTTTCAAATGATGCCTTCTATTGTTCTTGTTTAATATTTTCCTACAGTTTCGTCTATTTTCTTTTTATTAAACTACAGAAAATCAAGATCTTTTGAGGGAGATGAAGCGCCGGAAAAGACTGAAACGGCATTGGTCGCATTGGTGGACGATCTCTGGAGGGCCTGGGATAGGGGATGTTCCTATATCCTGGTCCTGTTAGACCTCTC
>JANHFO010001892.1:93666-110980 GCA_032468095.1 Pareas carinatus | reverse complement strand
TCTTGTGTATAAGTATAGTTTACAAATTAATGCTAAGGAATAGGATGGACAGCTGCATCTTTCTAATGTGAATTAAATAGTTCATAATATCAGCTGTGAAATGAGAAAAAGGTTTCAGTTTTGACAAATTGAAAGACAGCATAATGTTTATTTTATTAGGAATACAATATATTTTAATTTATAGTATATGCATAATATAATTTATTTAGAGAAAAAGATTGAAATAACATTCAACATTCTAATAATATTTTCTCTCTTCGTTTAAAAATAATATCTATTGTTTAGTATAGATGAATGGAAAATTGTGTGAAATAGAATGGAATTAGTAGAGGTGCAAGAGATGGCATTTACCATTTTGCCATATCTTCTAAAGAACCACATAGCATTCCATATTAGTTCAAGATTGAGAACCAGAATGGTGCTAGAAGAAGCAGAGAAATGCAAGAGAGAAGCTGTACTGCATGTAGGTTTTTCTGTGAATAGAAGGAGCTCTTTTGTTTGAGAAACCTTCATCCAGACAGTATACAGAAATGTGATGCATATTAAATTAGGGTCTTAATGTTTGCTGAAATCAGTTGTGCTTTTTTCCTTATTTCACATATCTCCTGCAGATTTTGCTTTTAAAAATATCCTTGCTTTTAAAATCAAACTCCAATGTGACCTAAGGTGCCTGATGTTAAAAATAAACACCTATAGTGTGTAATGATAATTTCTTAGCTTTACTAACAAAATCTTTTAAAATCTGTTTATTTGTAGTATAATTGCTGCAGCTGGCTAGGAGTTGGGGATGGATAGAAAGGAACTGCTACATTGGTTGTTGGCTTTCTAAAGTGATTAGTCAAAGTAGCAATAAAATTTATGCATAGCAATGAAATAAATTGCAGTTACCAATGCTTTGCTATTTAAGTTATGCTATGTTAATATCGCATAAAATCAAACATATTGAATCTGACAATCCCTCTAATTTGAACATTGATTTCACTTTTAAGGATTAAATAAGTACTTTCTTGTTTTGAATAATATTGTGTAAAATATTCACTCTTCAGTTTCTTGCAAGAAGGTGTAGCAATCAGTAGCTGTGCATAAATGGGTCTGACATCTTTCAGGAATCTTTAACTAGGTCTGATTATTCTTCAACAGGAAAGAAAGGAATTTGACTTGGATATCCACAGTATGTGATATGTTCAGAGATAGTCTTCATACCCAATTCTTTTATTATTCTAGATTTGGATTGTAAAATAAAGTGGGTTATTTTGTTCAGATTGCAGTCTTGTAAACGCCAAATATTAAGTAAGAGGAAATTTGTTTTCATATCAAATAATCATAAGAATGCATTAAAGTCAAATAAAACATTCTACAATAATGTAATAGGGTTTTATTATTCTATTTAGAATGACTATTATTCTATTCTCTTAGACTTGAATGGATGTATGTACTACTGGAATCAAGATCAACTGTGTATTTTGAAGTTGCCATCCAACAGAGTACAGTATTAAGTATATTGAAAATCTTGGTTAGAAGTTATACGCGTTCATGAAGAGAAGCGAGAAACCAGAGGGATATAGACAAATGAGGCCTAAAACATTTCCTGCCAGTAATTACACTGGCAGCAGCCAGCAGATGTTACAAGAAATACGAGAGAGCCTTAGAAATTTACCTAAGCCTTCAGATGCTGTAAAAGTTGAACAAAATATGGGTAAAATACCAACTGAAGATCCCAGACAGGGTCGAAATCCCCCTAAGTTTGTTACCTACCATAAAGCTTTGCAAGAAATTAGAAATTCTCTACTTCCTTTTGCAAATGAAACGAGTTCTTCAACCAGAGGAACATCAGAAGTTAATCGTCAGATGTTGCAAGATCTGCAAGCTGCTGGATTTGATGAGGTAAATTCCTAGTGTGCTATCAAATTAGTAATAGCAAAAAACATTTCTGTGATTTATTGGGGAACTAACATTCAAAAATTGTGTTCTGACTAGGATTCTGTTGTTTCCTGTGCATATTATTTGAACTTGATTATTACTCCCAAATTACATTTCTTTGTATGTTATATTCATATAGATGCCCATCTCACAGGCAAGTGACTCTGGGTAGCATACAACAAACTCTGAGCGAGCCCCTTGATTTAAGAATAAATGCAACTGATTCACAATACAAAGTTGAGCAAATGTCTTCCTAGCCACTACTGCTCCCTGCTCCTTGAGCAAGAGTCACGAGTTTAAGAAAAAACTCAGATTGCACACAGGATCTGTTTGGGGCAGTGTGACCCCATCCGGTATTAAGAAGATAGAGTCTTAGAACCGGTGGACCCCAAATCCTGTCAGAGGTTTTCAAACTGTGGTCCATAGACCCCCTGGGATCCATGGCAAATTGCCAGGAGGACCGCAGACAGATCAAGAAAAAATTTGAAAAAGTAATATACATGAATTGTCTATTAGCAATTAGTTGAATATGTGGGAATGGGGTCCGCCATGTAGCAACAACATGTTTGCAGCTTGAAAAAGTTTGAAAACCTCTGTCCTAAGTCACTCAGTCTTGCCAGAGTTCAGTTGAAGCCTGTTGCTTCAAGATCCTCACAACCTCTGTGCACCAGGATAAGATGTCCACAGCATCACTTAATTCAACAGCAACAGAGATGCATAATTGGGTATCATCAGTATATTGATGATACCTCGCCCCATGGTGATGGATGAGTTCACCTAGCAGCCTTGTGTTGAATAAGAGTGGAGAGAGCATCAACCGCTCGACACAGGATCAAGGGTGGAATTTCTCCCCCAATCACAACCAACTGGAATTGACCACAAAGAAAGACGAACCAGCAAAATACCCACACCCAATCCAGAAAGAATACAGAAGGAAACCATGGTAAATAGTATTGAAACGACCCAGAGATCAATTAGTTAAACAGATTCATAATCTCTCCTTATTGTAAAAGTTTTTGATGTTTCAAGTTTCAAGTTTATTTGTATTTGTATGCCGCCCCTCTCCTGAGACTCAGGGCGGCTAAAATAATAA
The DNA here is from genome assembly GCA_032468095.1 of Pareas carinatus. Taxonomy (NCBI): domain Eukaryota; kingdom Metazoa; phylum Chordata; class Lepidosauria; order Squamata; family Pareidae; genus Pareas; species Pareas carinatus. The sequence continues at coordinate 107,967 of JANHFO010001892.1, read as the reverse complement.
TAATAATTTTATGTGGACATGGTCTCTTCAATTGCCACATTAGAAAAATCACATAACATTAAAATAATGAGACATCAGAGGCAGGAACCACACTTTTATCAAATTTAAATGGATTTTATACCATAACAATAGACTGCAATATGGTATACTTTAGATATATAGTAAATTTCTACATATACAGTATTTATTTACATTGTAGTAGTTCGTTCTTGTATTTTCTACATCTTTTTTATTTGCAACTTGGATTACATTAATGTAATTACTGATGTTTGTTAATTAGCATTTAATAAGTGAGGAAAAACTGTCAACAGATATGTTACTGTATTTTGCTTTTGAGAGTGCAAGATGAAGGTGATGCATCTGATCTTAGAGTTTGGGGTGGGGGTTTGTATAATTTGAGATTTATCCTGGTATGCTAATGTCATCTTGTTTGGTAATGACCACATTTTTTCAATGCCATTGATACTTAGCATATACCAATATTGCATTGTTAGGAATAATAGCATTAAGTCTTTACGTTTTCAATCTAATATTAAATACAGTGTTTCTGACATTTTTTGTTATGAATGAATACATTTCTTACTGGGATATTTTTTTTGTATACTCCTCCCATCATTAGGATATGGTTGTGCAAGCTCTAAGACAAACCAATAGCCGCAGCATAGAAGCAGCCATTGAATTTATAAGTAAAATGAGTTACCAAGATTCCCGTCGAGAACAAATGGCAGCAGCAGCATCTCGGCCCCTTACTGCTGGTCCCAAGCCCCCAGGTATGCACATACATACATACATACTCTTGGAAAGAAGAAATGGAATTTGTGTGTTTTCAAAACTGATGCCAAGAGGGAAATAATTTGAAATAAGAGATGCTGACTGAAAAATAAAAAAACGAAGTGTTTTTAACATTTGCAGTTAAAATGAAGTTTTTAGTTGCAACTTCATTGGCAAAGTATATTGAAGAGGGAACATCAGCAGGATAGAGTAGTATAAAGGTACTTATCTGCCTTGTTCTTTGCTCTTCATTTAAACTCTGTTTTTCATTATTTATGTAAAAGAGGTAGAAGGAAGGCAGTAAGGTGAGATTACCAAAGAAATTGTTTGGGCAAGCTCCACAATGAAAGGCCAGTTGCACATATATATAAAAGTAAAGGTAAAGCCTGTCGTTTTACTTTCTCAAATAAAAAACTACCTATGAAAAAGAACCTAGAATAGAGGAAAAAGAGGCACTTCTTTATTCAAACTGAATCAAAAGCATGGTCGTCTTTCTGAATGTACTGATGAATAAAAACAATTTGAAAACGGCCAATTTGGGACAAAGAATTAATAGGAAGAAGACAATTAACAGAGTCCTTTTGGAAAAAGTTTTGATTGCAAAGACAATTTAGGTCACTTTTTCTGTGCAGATCATTTAGGAGAGCCACATGAAGTCTGGGTCCAGGGACTTTACATTATCATATGCGTACCGGTAGTCCTTGACTTACTATCACAAATTTGGAGCTCAAACTTTCTGTTGTTAAGCAAGATACTTGTTAAGTGAGTTTTGCCACATTTTGCTGTCCTTCTTGCCACAGCTGTTACATGAGCCACTGTAGTTGTTAAATTAGTAACACGATTGTTAAGTTAATCTTAATTTTGATTAATCAATGCTGACAAGCATTTATTTTGCTTGTCATAAGGTCATAGAAGGTGATCGTATAATCCCAGGACCCTGCAACCATCATAAATACAATTCAGTTGCCAAGTGTCTGGATTTTGATCATGTGACAAGGATGCTGCAGTGGTCATAACTGCAAAAAAATGGTCATAAGTTGCTTTTGTTCAGTACTGTTGTAACTTCAAATCATCACTGAACAAATGATTGTAAGTCGAGGACAACCAGTATGCACTTAGATTAATTGTTCCAAACATTAATCTGTATACTTTTTTAATAAATTCTCATGAAATTTGATTTAAATTGTTTCTCATCTCATTTTTATATCAGTTCATTTTGGTGTGCTTTTATGTCAGAAATGCTTACTTTTAATCTTTTGTAAAATTAGTATTCCAGAATTTTAAAATGAGTATTAAAAAAATGCCTTTTTCCTTATTTTAAAAAAAGCAGGAGGAACAGTGCAGCAGTCAGTTATCCGTAGACAAAGCTGGAAAGGTTCTAAAGAATCTTTGGTTCCCCAGAGACATGCTTCTGCACTGGGAGATGGCCTTACTTTTCATTCAGAAAACCCTATTTCTCAGGGTGAAGTAGGAAGACCATTATCTGGGTCTGGAATAGCTACATTTGCTCAGGCTCATGCTGGTAATGGACAAAGAGTGAACCCACCACCTCCACCTCAAGTCAGAAGTGTTACACCACCTCCACCCCCTCCCAGAGGAACGCCACCTCCTTCCTGGGAAGCAAATTCTCAAACAAAACGGTATTCGGGGAACATGGAATATATGATATCTCGCATTTCTCCAGTGCCTCCAGGATCATGGCAGGATGGTTATCCTCCCCAGAGTATGAATTCATCATCTATGAATCCTTCTGTGCAGGGACAAAGAGGTATCAGTTCAGTTCCTGTTGGTAGACAACCAATAATCATGCAAAGTTCTGTTAATAGCAAATTTAGTTTTTCATCTGGAAGGAACGGAATACAAAATGGCAATTGTCAAGCTGAATATATTGTTCATCAAAATATTGTGCCCGGTAACTCAACAAGTCGTCAACCACCTCCTCCTTATCCAATAACTCCAACAAGCCGACAAAGTCCTACACTTTTGCAGATGCAAACAGGAGGTCCTGCACCCCTTTCAGCATATCCTAATGGGAATATTTCTCAATCTATGATGGTGCCAAATAGAAACAGCCATAATATGGAATTATATAACATAAATGTTCCAGGAATTCCAACAACCTGGTCACAGTCATCCTCTGGAAATGGACATGACATCCCAGTATGGCAATCCAATATTCCAGTAAGGTCAAACTCCTTCAATAATCATGTTGGAAACAGACAAAACCATGCTGCAAATTCACAGCCTTCTGCTACAACAGTTACAGCCGTTACTCCAGCTCCTATACAACAGCCAGTAAAAAGTATGCGTGTATTGAAACCAGAACTGCAAACTGCCCTAGCGCCTACTCACCCTTCTTGGATTTCACAACCAATGCAAACTGTTCAGCCCACCTCCTTTTCTGAGGGACCATGTACAATTGTGCCAGTCATATCACCTGCAGCAGAAGGTGGAAATTACCAAGGACCACCCCCTCCTTATCCAAAGCATTTATTACATCCAAATCTGTCTGCCACCCCATATGAAGCTATAACAAAACCTGGCAAAGAAGATCAGCCTGGGTTTCCTAAGGAAGAGGATGGTGAAAAGAATGAGAACAGTGAGATAATCGATAGAGAAAAGAAGCAAATAACAACTTCCCCTGTTCCTGTTAGGAAGAATAAAAGAGATGAAGAAAGAAGGGAATCCCGCATTCAAAGTTATTCCCCTCAAGCCTTTAAATTCTTTATGGAGCAGCATGTTGAAAATATACTTAAATCTCATCAACAGCGACTACATCGTAAGAAACAGCTTGAAAATGAAATGATGAGGGTAATCTTTTAAATTATTTCTATTTTAGTTTTGTTTTGCATGGAATATACTTTGAAATTGTACTATTACCATTGCATTAGACTTAAAACAGTAATTGCTCAGGACACGATAGCTCAGCAGGTTAAAAATTGGAAAGCTTTGAGACCCAAGCGCTGTGTGGCAGGGTGAGTTTTCAATAGTTGCCCTAGCTCCTGCCAATCTAGCACTCCGAAAGGATGCAAATGCAAGTAGATAAATAGGTAGCCCTTTGGTGGGATGGTAACAGTCTTCTATGCACCTTGGCATATAGTCATGCTGACCACATGACCACAGAAATGTCTGGATAATGCTGGCTAACTCAGCTAAGAAATGGAGATGAGCATCGCCCCCTAGAGCAGTGGTCGTCAACCTTTTGAATCTCAGGGTCCACCAAATTCATAATTTTAAATCCTGCGGACCACTAATATGGTTTTTTTTAAAAAAAGGTATATACATTTGTAAAATAATGATCAGAGAGCTTCCATTTTATTAATATAAAAGGCACCTATTTAATATAAGAAAATCTTTAACGGTTGTTTAAAGTTAGTTTAATTATTACAAAATAATTGAAGATTCTTTAAGTATTACACATTTTACTGTGATATTTGTTCCTGCTTGAGAGAGAGAGACAGACAGACAGACAGACACAGCACAGAGCAAGAGACGGAGACAGAGACAGAGAATGAGAGAGAGACAGACAGACAGACACAGAGCGAGAGACAGAGACAGAATGAGAAAGAGAGACAGACACACACACACACACACACAGAATGAGAGACAGATAGAGAGACAGACAGACAGACAGACACACACAGAATGAGAGACAGAGAGAAAGAGACACACACACACACAGAGAGAGAGAGAGAAACCATACAAAAAAATTCAAATAATCTCCAGATTTTCCTGTGGACCGCCAAAATTTTCTCACGGCCCACTGGTGGACTCTGGCCCACAGGTTGGCTACCACTGCCCTAGAGGCAGACACGACTGGACAGGGGAAACCTTTACCTTTACTAAATGTTAATAGTTTACCAACTTTTATAATGCAATCCTATTGAGATCAGTCAGATTAAATTCTTAAATATCTTTCCGATTGTGTGATTGATTGTATTATAGTCAGAAATTGTAAATGAAAAGCAGGCTAACATGAAGCAGAAACAAATCGGCCATTAAAAAAATCACATTTTTATTTTATTGCTCATAACAGAAGGTGCTTATGGGAGTGTAGATAGGGAGATAGATAATGATATTTAGACATCCACCAAGAACATAGAAGGGACATGCATCAGAACCTGGCTGCTTCCATAAAACTGGGCCAGGAAGATTAAAGATTAATACTCAACTACAGCCATAGGCTTGGTACTACCAGACACTGCTTTCTAAATCTTCAACTTATATGCACAATTTGCAACTAATTGTCTGTGCATATAAGTTGTCACCACTCAAATAAAAACTGCTGTAAACTGGCACAGTCCATATAAAATATTTATAGATAAAGTTTAATAAAATTTGGGGTTTGTGGCACCTTATAGTACATATTGTATAGCTGAATAGAAAAGGTATTTTGCTTTATCTCTCTATAAATAAGGGTGTATTTATTGTTATATGATAGAACGACTCTTTTGTTGAATATTTTAAAAAAGATATAATTGATATTCCGATAAAAATAAGCTTCTTTAAAATTCTTCCTTTCTATATGTTGGAAAAGTAGTGAAATTGCCTCTATTTTTTTAATTGCACTAAAATATAAATATTTCAACCTTAATTATTTTTAATTTATATTATATGTTTGCTGGGTTTAAAGTTCTCATGTCATCTGTAAAAGTGCCATTTTAATTACAGTATTTTCAAAAAATCTCTGGTAAATTTCATCCTTATTAAGTAGGAAGCTAACTGATGTCTGAGTCAGTTAAATTTCTTGTTCTCTCTACATGTTCATTCTTAGTCTCTTTCCTTTTCACTTTCACTAACAGCTGGTTTAAACTATTAAGGTGTTGGAACCTTTCCTGACATCTGTAGCCTTCGTTACTGGGTAGGCAAGTAATATTTTGGAGTCAAGTATTCTAATTAAAGAATAGCATGGATCCTTTCTTATAGGACTCTGCATGCTTACATGCATTTCAATTAAGCATGCCTTGTTTCACTGTACTTGAATGTATTTATATTAGATCACTAATATCATATATCGTATTTATTTTTATGTTCTACAGTAGCACAAGGACAATAATACAATAATATTTTTTATTTTGTTTATATTGTTCAAAGTAGCTGAATTATTTAGTACTCATTCTGCCAAATATTTATTGCTGTAGATGTTAATTTTCAGATTGTGTTAAATGTAATTAAAAATAAGATTTTTGAATGAAAGCTAGAACCTGGAAAGTTATATGGGGAGAATTTAAGTTCATTTTTCTAGTAAATAGATCGTATGTGTCTATCCTAACTAACAATGTAAAAGTATTTGTTGGAATGTCAGTCAAGTCTTCACTTTTCTTAAAATGTGTGACCTTTAAGAATAATAGAATCTTCCGATTAGTTTATCTAGTTTCATCAATGGAGTTCCTTGCTAAAAGGTTGTCCTTGAATCTTGAGCCTTATTGTGCATGGCTCTTGTGTATGATTCTGTTTATAATATCTCATTTTAACAGTTTGTTGAATATTGTTCTGAAGTGTTTTGATTGTTTTCTAATATGTTGCAATAAAATAAACTGACATAATAAAAATGGGAGTATTATTCCCTAAGGACCAATATTGTTTACTTTTCTTAAACAAATTCTTTTTTTTTTCACTATCTTTTTTTTTACATTTGTTGCATAGGTTGGGTTATCCCAAGAGGCCCAGGATCAAATGAGGAAAATGCTATGCCAAAAGGAGTCCAACTACATCCGTCTCAAAAGAGCTAAAATGGATAAATCAATGTTTGTTAAAATTAAGACTCTTGGAATTGGGGCATTTGGAGAAGTCTGTTTGGCAAGAAAGGTAGATACCAATGCCTTATATGCAAAAAAAACTCTTCGAAAAAAGGATGTATTACTTCGAAACCAGGTTGCTCACGTTAAAGCTGAACGGGATATTCTTGCAGAGGCTGATAATGAATGGGTCGTTCGTCTGTACTATTCATTCCAAGATAAGGACAATTTGTACTTTATAATGGACTATATTCCAGGAGGAGATATGATGAGCTTGTTAATTCGAATGGGAGTCTTTCCCGAAAATATGGCCCGGTTCTACATAGCAGAACTCACCTGTGCTGTTGAAAGTGTTCATAAGATGGGCTTCATTCATAGAGACATAAAACCTGATAACATTTTGATTGATCGTGATGGCCATATCAAACTGACAGACTTCGGACTTTGTACTGGCTTTCGGTGGACACACGATTCCAAATACTATCAGAGTGGTAAGGCAAGCAGTTTGTTCCAAATTGTCTTTATGCACTAAATTATTACCACACAGAACAAAATGTTGGATTATATTGTATTTTCTATCAGATTTGGCTGGGTTAAGTAATTAAAAATGTAGTCATTTATTCCGGAACATAGGAAACTCATTTTAAGTGAATTTGAAATTAGAATCTTTCATAGCATCATCATCATGATAAAATCTTTTTTCAAAGCATACTGAATGTTGCTTTAAAAAAAATTACATCAGAATTCTCTAGTACAAAATAGTAAACTATACATCTTAATTTCCACAAGGCATTCCATTGCGAACTTCATACAAAAATAAAATCAAAAGAATATTACACTAGCAATAGGAAGTTAGTGTGTATTTGTCTGTACGTTATTTCAAAATATAAATGTTGTAATTTCTGAAGATTAGCTGTTTGTTTAGCACATACTTGAATATAGTTTTTGCCAACTATAACTAGAATTAGTTAAAATAGTGGGTTTTTTCCCTATTTCCCATCAGAATTAAAGCACCGAGAACTACCTTTTGAAACATAAAAATTACTCTCCTATTATAAATTATATGACTTCATCTACTTAATTCTTAATTTGGTGTGAAATACCAAAAGCGAATAAAAAGATAGAACTCCTTTCTAAAATTCCTTTTAAAAGTTGCAAAATCTAATGGAGAAATTATTTTGTAAAAAGTAGAGAACAGAACAATGGAAAGGAAAATATAGCCTCATACTTTGTCTTTCAATGTCTCTTTATGTTATACAGAACATTAACATTAAATATTTCTCAGTCTGGAAGAAAATCAAGATTACTCAAAAATAAGGATATGATTTTTACAGCTACTGGGGCACTCACTCATGGCTACCAGATCTGAATTGCAAAAAATCCAGACAATCTCTAGAAATCAGGGAAAAAATAGAAAACTTGTTTTTGCTTCCATCTTCTTCCTATTTTACAACTGGTAATCCTAAACTTGCTTGGGGTCTAGATTATAGAACTAAAATAATTTGTAAAGGCTAATCAAAATGAGCATTGACAACCTGTGAGTTCTCAACTTCCAAAAAGTCATAGAATTAAGAAAATTACAGGGCTTTTTAAAAGAGATTAAGAGAAAACTTCCAAGTTTATGTTGGAAATCATTAACAAAAATGTAAGGATTGCTGTTGTCTTTTATTCAGAGTCTTCAGTAGTCATTATTATGTTAAAACCCTTTCCTTTTCCTTTGTTAAGTAGTTTGTTCTTTGACTTTCTTTTCTTTTTTGGTAAGAAAAAAGGGTCTAGCTGGTATTTAATAAACCAAAAAAATTCTAGTATTGCCTGGGAGTTGAAGGAGGCTTTCTACTTAGGGAAAATTTTGCCAAGAGGCAATTTTACCTCTTTCTTCTTATCTTGCTGCTTTTCTTTTCTTTCCATTAAAGCTGTATAGTCACCACTTTTCGAACATCTCTGGGTGACTAATAAACAGAAAACTATCCCAGGTCCAGTTTAAGGTGATAAGAAAATGTTCTTTTAAGTTTCTTATCCACCAACAATAATTTTCAATTGATTAAAAAAATAGAATAAACCAAAGCATGTTCTAGTTCTGATAGTACTTAGATACTATTAATATAGAGTGACCCAATCAAAGCTTTAATATATACCACCATTTTGGAATGCTAGACAATTGAAATGTCACTAAAATAATTCAGGTGGTTTTAAAACTTGATTGGCAATAAAATGCTCCATAGTTGGAAAATATCTGGTCTCCATTATTATCAGCTATTTCCAGACTTGCCCGAAAGTATAACTTTATCATATAAATACAGGTTATCATCATACTTCCATTCCAGCATCTTCTATATATATTCCTTGCAATCTTTAATGCCTAGAATACAAAAGAGTTTTTGCTAAAAAAATATTTTGGTCTCCTGATAGCAGAAGGGTCTTATAACAATTTTCTTATTGCACCCATAATATTTTTTTTTCTTGATCATTGACATTTCATAAAGGAACTGAAGTCAGAATATATGCTAAATTATAAAATTGTGATAGTTATAATAGTTCATTAATTGATTAGACTTATGACCTTATCAAATAAAGTAAAAGTAAAGTAAAATACAGGATCTAATTACAGGATAAAATAGATAAAAGAAAATATGGTAATAAAATGCATACGTTGTAAATGCAGAGCTCAGCATTCAGATGAATACTTCACCTTTTTGTGATAATCCAGTCTGTTCAGTATAATGCAGAGGTCCCCAACCTGTGGGCTGCATCCCACTACTGGGCCATGGGCTATTGACAACCGGACCGCGTGAGTGGTGGGCTTCATGAGCACACTAACACGCACGCAGAGTCCTGCAGGGACCATGCGATTGCACCGGCCCACTCGCGTGAGCGCTACACAACTGTCACGCCCCACTCACACGCATGCGCATAATTGGCATGCATATACATGCATACACATGCCCCTCTCTCCCCTCCATGCCGGGCTGCCAACCCAGAAAGGTTGGGGAATGCTGGTATAATGGGTTGTTATCTGAACTGCCTTAACTGTAAACTTAGCAGTTCTGCTCACAATGTACACAGGTAGTCCTTACTTTATGACCACAGTGGAGCCCAGAATCCTGATCATTGAGCAAAGCCGTTAAGTGAGACATCGCACAACTGCTTCACTTGCAATTCTGATACTCCTGGTTGTGGTTGTTAAGTGTTTTATTTAGATTGGGAGAGAGACTGGGGGGGATTCCATTCAGGACTTGAAAATTCTCCCTGCCGAAATCTAAGCAGGATTTTCAGCCCCTGACGAAGATACAATCCCCCATAACCCGGACCAGGCTTCTCAGGATCAGCCCCACCCACCCTGCACTCCTTAACTTGCTATACTGTCTCTTGGCTCTCAGTTCCCTCTTATCTCTAGGCTTAAAGAGCTGCCTGCTGAAGGAGTTTGGCTCCCCTCTGCATCCAGTAGGGATCTTCAGAATGTGAGCTCAGGGCTGTTACTATTGTTAAACGACCAGTCATAAGTTGAGGACTACCTTTATGTTAACAGCACTGTAAAGAGCCTTGTTGCAAATTAATGGCAGCCTAAGCTGTAGTCAGTTACACTGTGTGAGGGGAAACCAAAAAATGGTTTCCTTACAGCTAGAGCTACAAATGCAATAGACTTGAGTCCTTCGGGAGAAGGATGGTATATAAATCTAATAAATAAATAAAAATAAATAAAATAAGACTTCCCTGCTATTTATTTATGAAAAACACATATTTATCACTTGTATGAATTAAAACAATTTTTAGATCTGATACACTCTGAATTGGGTTTATCCCCTCTAATATTTCTTAAATTTAAGAGCTATATTTGTTAATTTATTTGCAAAGTTGAGCACTATCACTGAAGACAAATTCCTTGTGTGAACTGACACACATGGCAAAAATAGATTCTGATTCTGATTGTACTATGTCAGTTATGCATTTTTATACAGATAAATAAATTGTAATATTTTGAATTACCAAGACTGCGTGCTTACAACATGACATTTTATTCAAGAGTCCTTCCAATTTATTATATTCTTTGTGGATAACTCCCAGTAGTTGTTTATCCAGTTAAAAATCCTCATAAATCTCTACTCATTTTAATCCAAATTTTATAATTTGATATTAAAATGCTATAATTGGATACTTTAAAAAAATGCATACATAATATTAATGTTTGGGCTTTTGCATGTTAGGTGACCATCCCCGTCAGGACAGCATGGATTTCAGTAATGAATGGGGAGATCCAGCAAGTTGTAGATGTGGAGATAGACTAAAGCCTCTTGAACGTAGAGCAGCACGTCAACATCAGCGCTGTCTAGCCCATTCACTTGTTGGAACACCAAATTACATTGCACCAGAAGTATTATTACGAACAGGTAAAGCTTTCCCTTTTTCCTATAGCTTGGGTTGCTAAATTGATGGCTAGTTTTTGAAAATCACTCCTTAAAACAATTTAACTACGAGGAAATTCCACTGTGCTGCAGGACTATTACCAACAACTCTTAATAGTGTGGAGCACAAAAATTATACTTTAAATTAATTTGCTAGAAACAGAACATAATTATTTATATGTAAGAAGTCCAGTCATAAGGCCTAAAAGTCAGGTGTGCTAGATGTTTGGGAAATACTGTGCTGACATAATAGCTAGTATGCTCTTAGAAAGAAATCTAGAATTACTGTTGCTCTTATGTAATTACTGGGTTTTCTTTTGCTTCAGGATATACACAACTATGTGACTGGTGGAGTGTTGGAGTCATTCTTTTTGAAATGCTAGTAGGTCAACCTCCTTTCCTAGCACAAACACCATTGGAAACGCAAATGAAGGTATTTGGAGAAAAAAAGGATATCAGTTGCCTCTGTGTATAAGTAATGTGTACATGCCAGATAAGGTTTGGTCTGCATTTAACTTAGAAAAATGTATATGTAATATGTTTTCCCTATATTTTAATATGCTTATATATAATTTTAGGCATGGTAGTTTGATATTATTTCTTCCCAGAATTTTAATACAGTGGGCTACCAACCTACTTTGTTTTCCTTCTATAGAAGTGTAAAATTATTCTCATATAAAATGAAATTATCCTAATGAAAGAGAGAAAGTAATATGTTTTCACTGTAAGATCTCCAAGTAGACTACTACTACTATCATGTTAATCTGCAGGACATGTTTTTATTGATTTCTTTATGTATTTAGTTAGGCTTTTGAAGTAGAAGTCACAGTACATGAAGAATAATGTATTAATCATTTGCTCCAGTTTTTTTCTATAGTAATTTTATTAAAAGTTATTGGTGGGAAAAATTTAAACTAATAACAAACTAAAAAAGAAAAGAAAAACTGAAGATGCAGGAAAAATAGAAAGAAAAATAATACAGTATAGTAAAGAAAAAGAAAAGAAATATGTCAAGAAATGACTTCCCCTTTCATCACAATTTTAGTAACTTATTTTCACTTAAAATACAACAAATAATCTCTTCTTCTGATATTCCATATCTTCTCTATAAACAAATCCTTAAAGTTTGTTATTTCAGACCTGATCAATAAAAGTCCATTAAGAGTTACAAGAGATAACAATATATGTATTTTATTAAATAAATCAATTTTATATTCTTTCCTTTTATTTTTTTTAACAATCTTCATCTTTAATCCCTTCAAATAATGTCCTAGAATTTGATTTCTTTTAATTTCTTTGGCCCTTCTGATAAAATTCTTCAAACTTTAACAAGCCTTGTTTTGTAAATCCAATATAGGAAAATTATGCAGGTCAGTCTCTTGGCTTGTTATTTGTTCATTCCTTTTAATTATTAAGACTTCAGATGGTTTTTTTATGTCTAGCATAGCATTTTTTCTGTTCTTGGAGCCTGTCATTTTTAAATTCACTTTCAAATCAGTCTGAAACTTGTCAGTTAAAACTTGTTCCTTCTCCATAATGTGTTTTAAACATAGTCTAGGTATACTTGAAATTGACTTCTCGGTCCGTTCAAAAACATTCTTCAATATGTCCAGTGCTAAAATATTTTGCTTCATTCTATATTAGTAGGTTAAATTTAAGTGCTCTTCTCCTTTCATTATAATCTTTCATTCCTTCTGCTTCCCTCTAGCGTACAACATTCGGAGTCCCACCTACCATATTTTTATTAAAGAATTACATACAAAAGCATTTTCCCACAGGAAAGACTCCTATAATTTATTCTAAAATGTTGTTTCAAATCCATTTATTTATTATTTATTTATTGTTCCAATTTCTATACGGCCCCTCTCCCGAGGGACTCGGGGCAGTGTACAGCCAGAAATAAAAGCACAAACATACAACAATTAAAAACCCATTAAAAGAATTACATATATTGGCCTAGCTAATTTACATATAAAATTTAAAATTTAAAACCAAATTAAAATACAAGATATAAAAAAGGGATCAGGACAGCCTGGCTTGGGTGAATAAAAATGTCTTTAAAGCCCGACGGAAGATCAGGAGATCCATGATGGTCCGTATTTGAATTCTCAGTTCATTTATCACTTTCAAAATCAAAAGTTCTAATCACCTTTTTGCTGTTTATGTCTTTCTGTAAGAATTGAATTAAATTCATCTGGTGTTTTCATACATCTTGATCCAAAGTTTCCTAAATTGCAGTTTACAAGTTATTATGGCAGTTAACAAGCAATTTCCGAAATTGATAAGAAATATAAATTTTGTGTCCCTGACCACCAATCATGGTTTAAGCAAGATGGCTATTCCTTTGTTTCACAGAGAGTGCTGTTTTCGTTGTGAACTCCTCATGAGGAACAACTGTCTGTAGCACTTGTGGGCAATTTCAAGTCCTCTCCATGTCTGTGGAGGAATTGGAGCTGGTTTACTCGCCTGCTCTTCATTCTGCCACAGAAGTTGGTTCCATTCTTTAGTTTGCAATTTCCTCTCCAGAAGTCGTTTTGCTCCAGTCTTTCAGTGAATTAGAATTTTAAAATGCACTGACAATAGAACAGAAATATTTGATGTGTAGTAATAACAAATAATGAATTTCCATTATACAGAGTTCACTAAAAGTGAAGTATTTTTGTATTATTTTACGTTAAATTATGAAACAAACTTGTATATTTCAACCACTTACTTTGTAAAACATTTTTAAATAGTATTTTATGTCTCTAGACATGCTTTTTTCTCACCAGACTGTGAACCTTGGTGTTAATCTCAGTCTATTTTTAATTTAAACCTTACTTTGCTATCGAGCCAACATCTTTTTAGTTTCTCTCTTAGTCAGTCAGTTCCTCACTTTAATGCAATAGTCCCCAACCCCCAGTCCGTGGACCAGCACTGGGCTGAACAAACAAGTCAAGCCCCATTCCTAAGATGCAGGAAGAATGCAAAATCATGCTCCTTTCGGTCCGTGGAAAAAACTTTTCCCATGGAACCAGTCCCTGGTGCCTAAAAAGTTGAGGACTACTGCTTTAATGCTTGGGCATCCACATTGAGGTTTTTTATCCATATTTTCTGAAATTAAAGATGAGTGAAAGAAAAGACAGTTACTATGTTGTTTAGTAGCGAAAACATAAATGCATTTTATTTATAAAAAATATTTTGGTTATGCTACTGGATTGTTGGTTCCTGACTGCTTGTTCTTTAACTTTTATAATTAGTTTTTTTGTTTTAATTCTGTCAGTGGCCTTTCTTGGAAAAAGTCAAAACAAAACCTTTTACAGATATGGAGATGTGATAACACATTAAGATAAATTCAAACTTTTAATTCTGTCCATGAAATACAATTATTATAATTAATAATGTCCAATTCT
>JANHFO010001892.1:73181-84464 GCA_032468095.1 Pareas carinatus | reverse complement strand
GATTGGGACTAACAATATAAAAAGTTAGTGATTAACGGATTTGAAACCAAAGTGGTAAAGAACGTGTCAAAAATGGTTAATAAATGTTATATAAAACGTTAGAGAATGTATATAGACATATGGAAGGATCAAAGGTTAAAGGTTAATAAATAGGAGGGAAAATGGGTATGTATGTGAGTGATGTTTGTAGATATGTATATAGTTGTGTACGTGTTGTTTTTAATTTTAAAAATAATAAAGTTTTCTAAAAAAAAAGAGGCCTCTTTCAACTCTTATTCTGTTATTTTGTATCATCGTCTGAATTTGGGGTAACCAAGAAACAAAGCTGTTCAGACAGTGAGAGAAAGAAATGGCTGAATTAAGGTTCCTTGGGTTCATTGTGCTCAACTTTTTGAGGAACACCTGAATTCATCCTCTGTGTTAAATATACTTGTGATTGTCATCCAACCTCATACTCAAATTTTCCATTCCAATTCTTTGCTCAGTCATCTGTAGCATACATACGGTATTTATGAATTATATCACTCGTTCTGTGGTTTTCCAATGAACTTTATAGATTATTAGTTAGTTAGTTTTTTTCACTATAGACTGAAGCATCTAAATATAATTCTATTTATATAGTGAATTATGTACAGGAAAAATGTGAAAAAAATAATAATATAGCCTAATTGTACTATATTAAATTTAATCCAAAAATTATTTTATGAAAAGTGTGGAGAACTTCAAAACAGAGCTTTAGAACAATTTCCAGAACTTAAAATACTGTGCATTTCTGAAATATCCTCTTACATTTTATGAAAACAAGCATGCACTGTATCTTTCCTAATACTTCTTTATTGTCCATTCATAGAGAAAAACTGAAAACAATCAGTAATTTATGCAAAAAAGTAGTCAGGAAGAATTAGAACCAAAGCTTTAAAAGACTTTAGATTAGCGTAGTCTTTATAGGAAAGATGAGGGCCAATTAGAGAAACTCAGCTTCACTAATAACTTAAATATCTTTCTCTGTAACCAGGAGCAGACGTATTCTCTCTGTGTGTGTGTGTGTGTATACGTATGTGCACAATACATTTATGTCTATTAAGTAGGTCTAAAAATTAAATTTTGATAGTAATAGTTTAGGGCATAGCTGCTCCGAATCAGATCTCAGTCTTGTCATATCTCATGCCCTATTTCTCATAATAGCCATTAAAGATTTAACCTGTCAGAAAATAATTTTCTGTGTTCAACACCTACATCTCCTTTCAAACTTTTCTTAAGCTTTTCCTCATATCCTGACATACACTCTGCTCCAAAATTTCTAGATCTCTTGTCTTCTTAAGGGGGGGGAGACTTAAAGGAGAGTCAAACTTAAAATTCGATAGCCTAAAACAGCCACGAAAGCACTTTCACTTCAAACAAAGGCTTTGGCTAGATCAAAGCTCTCTTTACTTCCACTTAACTGCTTCTAATCTCTCAGAACGCCATCTTTGCAACATTGTATCTTTCAGTGTCCTTTGAAGGAAAATTTTTAGTAGCAGAGTTAGGTTTGAGAAAAAACATACTTGCCCGAAGTTCTGTTCTCACTCTGTCCGATTGAAAACTGTGATAGAAAAAATTTTGAATGGAGGTGGACGCGGCATTTTGTTCTGCCTTTCAGCAGAAGCGACCCGTGCACGGAGCTTGCCGGATCTCCCTGGGAGGCTCTCACCTTTCAGCCCCTGAATTAAATTCAGGGACTTAGGGGAGCCCTGCCCTCGATCCAACTGCTCACTCCTCTCTTTTCTCCCAAGGGAAAGTCTTCCAGCCTCCTAACAGCTGATTTTAAACTGTCAGAGCGGCTTAACGCAGGCCCGGGACTGGCGGACTCTAAAAGTCCGTCTTTCAACGCCTGCGGTGCCACCGGAAGTCAGGAAATAGCTTTTCTGAGGTTGTTGAATTCCAACTCCATCAGTGCACCTGAAAGACCACAAGCAGCCAGTGCAGCTCGCAGAGGAGGGGGGAGTCACATGGGCATGGCCATTCGCTTCCACAATCCCCCACGCAGCTGCATTCTGGACCATCTGCAGTCTTTGAGCACGGTTCAAGGAGAGCCCCATGTAGAGCGCATTGCAATAATTCAGGCAAGAAGTGACCAGGGCATGAGGGAATCCCGATCGAGAAAGGGCCGCAACTGGCACATCAAGCGGACTTGATAAAAAGCCCCTCTGGCCACGGCCATCATATGGCCTTCTAAAGACAGACGTGCATCCAGTAGGACACCCAAGTTGCGAAACTTTTCCGCAGGGGCCAATGTATCGCCCCTGATAGCGAGTGATGGTGATAACTGGCCATAGCAGGACGCCGGCATCCACAGCCACTCGGTCTTGAAAGGGTTGAGCCTGAGCCTGTTCCTCCCCATCCAGACCCGCACGGCTTCAAGACACTGGGCCATCACCTCCACGCCATCGTTGGGGTGGCTTGGGGTAGAGATGTACAACTGAATATCATCAGCATACTGATGACACTCCACCCAAAACCACGGATGATCTCACCCAGCGGCTTCATATAGATGTTGAACAGGAGGGGATAAATCATGGAGTGCACAGGATTGTGCACACTTCTGCATTCTGTATCAATTGTAGAGCACATTGACTAATCCACTGAAGAAGTAACTAAAAGATGAGTGACTGTGGCAAGTCCTTTCAATTCAATGCAGAAGATGATTGCACTTAATAAAGAGCCTTCTAGCAATGATTGACACCACCTCCTTGGGCAGGGACTATAGTCCAGGAACACCCCCAAATTGTACATCAATTCTCTCTAGGGAAATACTATCTAGTCAAGAGTCAAAAATGACAACTTGGGGTAGGGATAGAAGTCCAAAGCCACTCCATCTTGCTGGGAGTTGAGTCCCAGCCAGTTTCATCTCATTCAGGCCTTTATGACCTTGAGCCACTGGGCAAGCACTTCAACATTGCCAATTGCCTGATGTGGAGTGGAGATGTATAATGGAGTATCATTGCATGCTAATGTTAGTGCTTCTCATGCCATCTACTTACTTCACCTAGTGGCTTCATGTCAATACTTCAAAAGTTAGAAATATGAGCCATCAAACACCATACATAAGAGAAATTTGAGGCTAGGCTTCTCTCCCACTATCAACCTCAACTGGAACTAGCCATCGAGGAAGGAGAGAACCACTAGAAAATAGAGACACTGCCAACCTTTCCAGTATCTCCAGAAAGATACCATGCCCAGAAAGTGATCTTCCAACACCGGATCATATTACCACTGATCCAAGACAAAAAGCAGATGATCTGCATGACCTGTGATTGGATCACAACAATGACATCTTTACACTAGAACAGTGCTGGCTTTCATGCAATGCTAGAGAGAGATGTTGGAGGAAATGCAAGCTGCCTATCCTTCTTTTCAGATACCTTTACTTTGCCTGTTTTTGATTCCTGAAGACTTGCTGGGAAATTTGTACTGATATTCCCATGATGGGAGAAAGGCTGACCATGTTTACTTTGCAAAGTTCATGTATTTTAGTAATATTTGCTTATCAACATTTTAGCAATTGTACAAAAGGTTGTAAACACCAGAAGTTTTAATTCTGTGTTTTGTACAATTATGTCTTTGAAGTTTTTCATTTTAGCGTTATGTAACTTAAGTGAAACAAGTTACTGGAATAATCATGAGCAATATTAATATAATGTTTGATAAGCATTTTTATGTAATGCAGAATAAGTCCTCAACTGATATTTCAGAACCTGAGCCAAAGAAATTTGATGGCACTGGATATGATAAAGACTTAGTAGAAGCTCTAGAAAGAGATATCATTTCCCAAAATCCCAATGTTCGATGGTAAGTATAAACCATCTCTATCCTTTTAAGTTGTGAGGTCTGTGTATAAGCTCGATGGATTTTTAGATATAGTCATTCATTCATTCAATTTCTATAGCCACCCATCCTAGTCAATGACTCTGGGCAGCTTACAATTGAAATTTCAGTTGTAACTTGAAATACATAATGCTGCCTCTAGAGAATATTAAATCTGGCTTTAATTGATTTAGGCAGTAATTAATGAAAATGGTGAAGCAGGCCTTGCTTACTGAGGCAGCTTACTCACTGGGATTTTGCAAATCACTGTAGTGTTCAACTGAGTTAAGCAAAAGCTTTTTAATTGGCAGACAATAGAGGCGGCAATTTATAAGCAGTTTATCCTGAAACCAAAAATAGCATAATGATAGAATTACAACTACAGCTATATCTTAAAAGGAACATAGAACAACATTACAAATATATTCATAATAATCTACTGCTCAGAAAAAAAATCAGTCTGCCTGCCTACACTTACAAGTGTTGGTTGTTTTTTTGCTGAAAGAGGAAAAATTTATTATCAGAATTGAATGATATCTTGATGGAAAGACATCATCTTCCAATTTGGCAAATGGAAAATTACCCTTTACGAATTAAGATTGTGCCATTATGGAGAAGGATCTATTGTTTCCAGAGTCAATGTCATTTTATACTGCATCTTTATAAGAATGTAAGAGTCTGCTTTCCACTTGTTATTTGGCAAAGTACTGCATGCACAACAAGCAATTTGGATTTATTCTGTGCACAAGTATTGTTGTCAAGCCAAAATGATTCACCTTCTATGGACTTAGCCAAATTTTACTATACGGTTTGTAAAGACAAAATCTACTGTTTGTAGATACACTTTAATTGCATTGATGAGCTAACTGTAAACTATACTATTTTATTCACTTCCATCTCATATGACCATAATAAAGTACTGAAATGTTTTTAGTGAACAAATAGCAGCTTACTCTGTGGGTGTATTAATAGGCCCATCTTCTGCCATTGTTTTCAGAAATAGCTGCATGAAATGATCCTTAATGGGCATACATATATGTAAATGTATACATACACACACATACACACAGGTTCAAACCATGAACATCTGCAGAAGAAAGATGTCAGCAGTGAGCAATTTTGGGATGGAAATGAATATTCATGTGCTAAACATTCTGATTTGTGTAACACCTGAAAAAAAGCTGAAATTCTAAAATAAAAAATTCTAAGTGAATTGAATGTTGAATATTTCCTGTGGAGTGAATTTAATTAGAAAATATTAATATTCTATTCTGAAAAATCATGTATTCAGCCAAGATTACAGTGAAAGTTATTTGAGCTGCAGTGCTTGTGACAAGCCATAATCTCTGCATTTCTTTTTCATCAGGGATGATATAGCTGATTTAGTGGATGCTAAAAAATTACTCAAGGAGGCAGTAGTTTTACCCATGTGGATGCCAGAATTTTTTAAAGGAATCAGAAGGCCCTGGAAGGTAACGTCACCTCAATTATTGTTGGAACATCAAAATAGTTTTTATTGGGTTGCATTCAGTTTTAGGCCAGGGTGAAAAAAATCAAGGATATGCAGTCCCATTAATGATTGTGCAAACACTAGCTGGGAACATAAATAACATAAGGCAAAGTGGACTCCCAATTATTGAATCTGACACTTGGGACAAATACATAATGCAAGGGTTTTGCAACAGAATGATAATACAACCCATATAAAATATTTTGTTTATGTAATATTAAAGTAAGCTCAAAGCCATTACGCTATGGCTAGAATTTTTCACTTTTCATTTGCTATATAAGTAAAACAGTATCTGGTGATACAAAGTCCTTTAACACTATTCTACTATGTTCTGACACCTTTTTGTTTCTGGAATTGTATCATAACATTGAAATCTGTTTAATTTAGTGTAACAATTAAAACAAGAATTGCTACTTGCTAAAAGGTATTAAATGCACATTAGCTTCCTTTACTTTTATTTAAAAGGCTTATTTTAAATGAAATTATATGGCATTTCTTAAATTGTGATGGCCATAGAATTGTAGATATTTTAAAATGAGTATTCTTTTCAGTACTGTTTTCTGGATTTCTTTGTAAACAGGGTGTATTGATGGTTGGTCCTCCTGGCACTGGGAAAACACTGCTTGCAAAAGCCGTAGCTACTGAATGCAAAACTACCTTTTTCAACATATCATCATCAACACTCACTTCAAAGTACAGAGGAGAATCTGAAAAGCTTGTTCGCCTATTATTTGAAATGGTGATTTACCGATTTCTCTTAAGATTTGAATTTAGAATTTTAAATTCATGTGATTGATCGCAAACCCTGTTATGGGGAAGTTATTCACAAGATAACCATCAGATTGAGTGTGATCAGTCATAAAATACAGAGTTACCAGAAGATTAAATAGCTTCCTACTATGCTCTTCCAGCTCAGTGGGCAGCTGCTTTAATAAACTGCTGTTCTTGCACTCCTCTATGTTTTCAAGGTCCTCTTCCCAAACAAATCCAGAACATTACAACTGCTGCTTGCCAATAAGACTCCCTCTCACCCTGGGGGATGGCTGAAAGCTGCCTTCCAGAGGGTTTCAGCTCCATACTAAGATAAATCTCTCTGGCAGACAGCTCTTTTACTCCATCCTCCCAACAACCTAGCTGATTATTAATGACCGCTACTGGAAGTGCTGGATTGTGGTTATTGAACAAAACAGTCACATGAGATCTCACTTAATGTCTGCTTCATTCAGTGACCAAGATTCCAATCCTAGTTATAATTTGAGATTACCTACAGTAGAAGTTAAATTTGGGCAATTTATTTTGCACTGTACTAATTTATTCCATTGTGATAGTGTATGAGAGTGTATTCATTTATACCCATCATACACTGCTGCTATTATAATAGCGTGGTCTGTTACTTAGAAGATTCCAAGTTAGATTACACATAACTAATTGGAGTTTTTACAAGGTACATGTACCCTGTCATACTGCTGTTCTGAAGTCAAAATATGGCAATGGTAGAATGTAAACTAGGTTGGCACTGCAGTAGGTAAAAGAGATCAACTTTTCCTACTAAAAATAATCCCAGAATTGATTTACTTAGTAACATTGCTGTAGATGATACTGTTTTGGAACAGTACCAGTTTGTTGGAATCATTTTTAAATGTTCCTTCACCATCTTATATTTCCAGGCTCGGTTCTATGCACCGACAACAATATTTATTGATGAAATTGACTCCATCTGTAGCCGTCGAGGAACTTCTGAGGAACATGAAGCTAGCCGAAGGGTGAAGGCAGAATTACTTGTTCAGATGGATGGTAAACAAGCTTAGTTGAAAGTGTGTTAAGAAAAAAGTAGGAACTTCAATATTATGCTATAGTAGCAGTTGAGCATTAGTAATTACGGATTGCTCACTAAGACATTAAAACTCAATTCAAATTGTGCTTTGTTGTTATTCTAAGAAGCTCAGTGATAAGTTGATTTCAACTTTCAGTCAGCTTGAGATGCTGGTGCTCAAGGCCACCTTCTTAACTCCAATTCTAGTTGGTTTCATTTATGGATAAATGGTCTCTTTGTAAAATTTTCATAATTTATAATTAAAAAGTATATATTTTTCTTGGATCAGAACATAATTAGTAAAACAGACTAGAGAAATATAAATACACTGGAAGAGTTTATAAGCAAAACTGAAAAGAGAAAAGGTTAGCAAGGAAATTGGTTTTTGGAAATGCCACATATATTTTACAAATCCCCAGTTCTAATTTAATTTGTTAAATTAGAACTTTTCAGATTGTGCAAACACATTTGGTCACCTATTATTTAAATGTTTGAAATAACTTGATTGACTGTAATATTAGAATCTACACATGGATTTTTCAAATTCTTGTAAGATCACACTTGCAAAAGTAGGAAACAAGTCAATTGGATTGAAATGGGCAGCTATAGAAATTGAGCAAATAAAATGTGTTAAGAGGCATATATATTAAGGTATCTGTTCAGCAAAAAAACCACCAACCCACAAACCAGAATGTCTCAGATGTTTTATTTTGACACTAGTCTGCCTAGATAATTTGGTTTGCAATAGTTTTTTGTCTTCTTACTTGCATTTGAATAATAGAGGGATGGTATCTCTAATTACATATGTATCAAATATTATTGCAGATTAGAAGTAATTGAAAACTCTCATTAATATAAAGCATTTGAATGAAAGTTCAAGCCTGTTTCTATGAAAGTCGGTAATTAAAATTCAGCTTGAATGTAATATGACATAACTTCCTTACTTGCAAATTTGAACACATGTTATTTTGTACCGCCTTTTAATTTTGTTTCTTATTTTCTAATAATAGGAGTAGGAGGTGCTTCTGAAAATGATGATCCTTCCAAAATGGTGATGGTACTTGCTGCTACTAATTTTCCATGGGATATTGATGAAGCATTGCGACGTCGCCTGGAAAAAAGAATTTATATTCCTTTGCCATCAGGTATAAATTCTCGCATTTCAAAAAAATCCAATAGAGTTGACACATCCTGAATTTTTAATATGAAATGCATATTTGATAATTGCCATTTCTAGGAGGTAGGAACAGTGATTTTGATAGTGAATATATCCAGGAGTAGTTTAGACAAGATATCCTCTTCGTCCTTACCCTTACATTTACATGTAGGGATAACTAGCAGGTTAATACTCTACAGTAGGATAGAAAAAAACTATGTATATTTAGGTGGTTCTGTTTAAAGATTTTGGTATTTTAATTAAAAGTAGAAATTACAGGAATTGAGACAATTTTAACCATGTTATTCAAGGATTAAAGACAGCCTTTTCTCCATGTTTCATTTTGGTTATTCTTGTTTGTTAAGCCAAAGGCAGAGAGGAGCTACTCAGAATAAATCTACAGGAGTTGGAACTTGCTGCTGATGTTGACCTTGTCACTATTGCACAGAATATGGAAGGTTATTCTGGAGCTGACATTACCAATGTGTGCAGGTATGCTGCAACTGCACAGCTTTTATTGATTTTATTCTATTTTTGTTTTATATCATATTTTATTTCATTTCATTTTATTTTGAAAATACCAGTCTTAATTTTATTCCATGGAAAATGGACTTCCAATCACAGTACAAATACTGTTTCTGTAAAAGAACTAAGGAAAGCAGTAAAAAAATAACTTGAGAGAGAGGAGGATATGGTTTGTTAAAATTTTTGATTACGTCATACTGAAACAGTTTGTGTGTGTTATACTAAGCCAGTGTTTCTCAACTGTGGCAACTTTAAGACTTCAACTCACGGAATTCCCCAGCCAGCATGATCAAGTAACATTTTGACTTAGACCAGTGATGGTTAACCTTTTAGACATCAAGTGTGTGGATGAGTCGCTGCTAATGACTCGCGGCTCGTGATGTCATCGCCTGGCGTCACTACTATTTCTGAGCATGTGCATGGCCCCATGACATCATCACCTGGCGCTGCTACTCCTTTCTGAGCATGCTCAGCTCTGTGGCGATGCTGGGATGACTTGGTTCGCGTGCCTACAGAGAGGGCTCTGCGTGCCCGCTGTGGTACACGTGCCATAGGTTTGCCATCACTGACTTAGAGTGATGATACCGACAAGCCAGATTAGAGTTCCTTATTCCACTTCAGGCTTTTAGAGTTTCATTAGTATGGACAGACTGGGTTAATCCTGAGTAGTAAAACGACATGCCAAGATCAATAAAGATACTGTGCTGCCTGGCAAGGAAACTCTCTGAGAAAAGCACCCTACCCTTGTGTCAGTGTAAGTCCCCTAGCCACCTTTTGAAGCTGATTCTAAATATTGCTAGGCTGGCTGACTTTTTCAGTGCTTGTGTCCACTACTCCTTTCTCATTGGGTTATACCTACTCATTTTGCATCTGTTTTTACTTTTCTGCCCATTCCTTTTCTTCTGAGTATACTTATATATTTATAAGTATATACTTATATACTTATATAGAGAGCTGTAGTGGCGCAGTGGTTAAAGTGCAGTACTGCATTCTACTTCTGTTAATAGTTGGCTGCCAGTAAGTTCAGCAGTTCGAGTCCCACTAGCTCAAGGTTGACTCAATCTTCCATCCTTCCGAGGTCGGTCAAATGAGGACCCAGATTGTTGAGGGCAATATGCTGATTTCTGTAAACCACTTAGAGAAGGCTATAAAGCACTGTGAAGTGGTATATAAATCTAACTGCTATTGCTATTGCTACTTCTTCTCCTATACACCTTTTGGGTTGCAGTTTCAATTCCTCTTTCCTTTCCCTACTCCTTGGAAAAAACTTTTCTTTTCTTTACTCCTCTAATTTCTATCAGACCCCTAACCTTTCTTTTCTTTGATATCTTCCACTTTGAATCTAATTGCGACTTCACTAATTTTATTTTCTTTTTACACATTTTCTCTTTCATTTCCCTCTCCCTCTCCCTTATCTATCTCAAGCTTTCTAAAACTTCTAAAAGTTCCTCAAACTTTTTATTGATTTGTTCCCTCCAACAGCTTTTTTCTTCTCCTTCTTGTGCTGATTTCATTTTATTCAGTTCTCTTTTCTTCTTCCTTTTATTTTGTTTGGCCGCTATCCACTTTGTTACTTTAAATCCAGACTAACTATCTACTTTTATTTTCTTTTACATTTTTATCCGGCCCATCTTTTTCTCAATGTCTCAAGTTTTGAATATTTGTAATCCACTGTGCCTTTTAACTCCTTTGACAAGTCAGATATAATTTTCAGATGTAGTCCGGCACTCCAACATTCACATCCACTTTTATTCTCTCTTCATTTTTATTTTTTTAAGTCATCCAATTCAAAAAATAAATTCAAAAATTAAGTTTATTAATATCCAGCAGAGTCTGTAATTTATGTCCAATATCCAATTTTTCCTTTCTTTTTTTTTCAAATCATCGTCTTCTTCCTCACATCATTTCTGGTTCTGATGAGCTTCAAGGAGGACAAGATGATCAGGGCTCCGATCGTCGGAGTCCTGACTTTTTCATGTTTGGGGGCAGAAATGCCCTAGGATGCCCCAAAGAGGCATTTGAAGAAAGGGTGCAGTGGAGGGAGAGGACGGGGCAGCGGCCCCGTTTCCTTGAAGCCGCCTTTGAACCCTCAATGGCAGCGCCATTTTGAAGCGATCCAGGACGACACAGAAACAACAACGAACCACGAAGAAGACTGAAGCAAGAAATGGAACCAGTAAAAGAGCTTAAAGGTACGATTTTACTGACTATTGCACATTGAGTGATTGAAGGTTAAAAGGAAGAAGAAGAAGCTCTGTTTGCCAGTGAGAACTTATTTCAAAAAAGCGGTGAATCAGCTAATTGGAATACTGCATTCTACTTCTGATAACAGTCGGCTGCCAGTAAGTTTACCAATTCGGGTCCCACTAGCTCAAGGTTGACTCAGCCTTCCATCCTTCCGAGGTCGGTCAAATGAGGACCCAGATTGTTGGGGGC
>JANHFO010001892.1:22723-34194 GCA_032468095.1 Pareas carinatus | reverse complement strand
ATCGAATCGAGGGGGGAAGGCTATTCCAGAGGGTGGGAGCAGCCACAGAGAAGGCTCTCCCCCTGGGGGTCGCCAGCACCTGTTAGTGCTCTCATCTGCTCCTCTTTTCCCGCTCTTCTGTTTCACGGGTGCAAATAACTGCATTTTCATCCTCCTCCTCTCAGGAGCCTAGCCGAAGGCACAAAGAAGAATGCAATCGAGAGAAAAGAAAAAGCGACAAGCGAGAGAGATGCCGGAGCCATTCTCGGGAGAGAGAAAGCCACCACAAAAAGTCTAAAGACAAGCATTCCGAGGAAGCCTGGGAAAGAGACCATTATGAAGAGAAAAAGTCAGGCAGGAACCCCAAAAAGTCCAAAGATAAGGAAAAGTCTAAATATAAATAAAGGCAGATTGAGGTAAACTTGCCAATGCCTTCCCTTCCAGAAGATCTTCAAGCTCCCTCTGACTTTGCCTCATGGAGTTCTGTGGGAGGATATGTTCATTGGACGGATTCTACTGTTATTTTTGTTGCCTTTGAAAATTGCAGATTTTAGAGATTGGAGAAATTCATGCTACATTACAGTAACAAGGAAATCTGCAGCATTTGAGTTATTACTAATAGCAGTCTACTGCTATTACTGCCAGAAAGGAAATCTAAATACCTTTTAACTCTAAAAAGGAATATGGAGAAATTTATTCAAGACTGGATGAATTGACTTCTCTTTTTCTCAAAGGAGTTAATGAGTAAAATGTATAGAGTTACATGAATAAGGGATATCTATTTTTGTTGCCAGTTGAGGCTTCCCTGTTGTATTTATACAA
Source organism: Pareas carinatus (assembly GCA_032468095.1). Classification (NCBI taxonomy): domain Eukaryota; kingdom Metazoa; phylum Chordata; class Lepidosauria; order Squamata; family Pareidae; genus Pareas; species Pareas carinatus. The sequence goes on along the minus strand of JANHFO010001892.1, from coordinate 33,393 downwards.
ATAGATAATATTGAAGTTTTAGGTGTAAAAATATGGAAATATACACAAGTACGATACAAAGTTCATCACGTGTACTAACCCATGCAGGTGGTACTTCTAAGAATTCATCTCATTGGTGGCTCCAAATCCCTGTCCTTTCAGAGAGAAAATGAGAAGCCTCACTTTGCACTGTACATTTAGATTATCACAAAAGAACGACTGTATCCCCATTTTATAGTAACTGCAATATCTCCATGCAACTCTTCAGTTTCACTGCCATCTAATATAGCATCAATCTATTTCAGCAAATATGTCAGTAAGTCTATGTCAGGAAGCTGTAGCAAATCCTGTGGGTTTTGTATTCGGATTCAGTTTTTTAAAATTTAGCTTTGGCAATGTAAAATTGTACATTCTTAATAAAAAAAGCTATCAGATCCCATATAAGTATGTTGTAGGGTTTTTTTTCCTTCTAAGTAGATTCATTTTATGAAAGCAAATGATAATATGCCAATGAAGAAGAAATGGCTGACTTGTTCTGGAAGACATAACTACATTTTGGTGTAAGCAAACAGTATCAACAAACATGCTAGTTGACCTATAGCTACAGCTATAAATTGTAATGGTAATTTTTCTCTCTTTTTTTTAATTAGATCCCCTCATCAGCTACTGTGCTTTTTTAAAAAAAAGTTATTTGTAAATGACTCTTGATTGTCTCCCTCAAAACATTCATCACAAATGCATGTCATTTTCTATGGACTGTTTCTTCATTAAACAGTGCAGTGAAAGACTTCAATTGTTTTAGCATCACAATGATTCGGAACCAAAATGGGCAAATAATGTAGCTCCTAAATTCTAGCAAATTTGTGAGGGGTTTTTTAGTGTGAAAGAGAAAGGAATGCATACTTTGTACTGTGAGGAATCATTAATTTCATTAAGTTATAAAGCTAATATATTTTGACCTACCAATTGCTGCCTTATCCCGCTTCTTAAGAACAAAACTTGCCCTGAAGAAGACCTGCATCTCTGTTTTAAATCCCACCAAAATCCTCACCTACTGATAATTATCCATGATCTGACTGAAACTGAGTTGCTTTAAGTTCTCCCATGTTAACTATGTTTGCAGGGTAGAAAATTTTCTTGGGGAAGCTGAAAGACAAAAGATAAATATTATAAATTTGCAGGTGTTCTTACGATAATATACATTTTAGAACAGTGTCTCAACCCTTCAGGTGAGACCTGATCTATCAGATCAGTTCAGCAACTCAGCTTTTATCTGTCACCTTCTTTGCTAAACAGTTTAAGAGCTCTGTGCTAAAATACCAGCAGTAAAAAGCACCCAACCTATTTCCTTATGTGTTTCTCATAGCAATTCCACCAAGGCCAAGAGGGGGAGCAAAGGAAAGTTGAATAAATCTCTGCATCACAGTGGGGCAAAAAACAAGAGAGAACAAAACACATTTGTTGATAAGATCAATATGTCAGCGCTAGCAAATATTCTAATGAAGCTAAAACCCCTGCTGCTTATGATTTATATTTCTCGCATGGGCAGTGACCTTTGTGTTGTAATCCTGCTATCCCTCCCTGTTTTGCTAAGTTGAAGAATGCATATTGTAGTGAGTAAATAAGGAGTTTCCCCGTTAAGGAAGTAGAAATGTTTCCATGAAATGAGTTACAATCTGCACATTGCACTTTGTCAAAATCAATAACAGTATACCTTTAAAAAAATAGGCTGAACTTCCTTGAGAATTGCAAAGATAGTGTAGCCGTTGGCGTCTTCTTGGGGATACGGCGAAGGCATAGCCAGTCTCGCCATTCTGCTCTCTTAAGCAAAGGCACTACGCACTCTGTGAGTATGGACCGTTTCCTTTTAACCTAGCTGTGCAAAAGCATTCAGTGAGGGGGAGAAAGCAGGATGACCGAATCGGAATCAAGCAGCATCTTTAAGTGTTGGTTTAATGTCTAGTCGTATGCTTATATTCTGTCCCGAGAAGGCCTCTGAGTACAAGCAAGGAAATGGCATAGATTCAATCTACTTGGAGAGTAGGGAGAGAGCTGTCTCCCAGGGCAGACTTGTCTCTGCAGCCTTGAAGGAAATCAAATGGGTGGGCACAGAATGGAAAATATTTCCCCCCTCGATTCTGATACAAACCATTGTGTTCCTGACTCTTAAATCATTTTAACTCTGAGCAAAAATAACCCAAAATGTTTTGGTCAGAAACAAGCTGACCAGAATCTGGAAATAATTAGAGTAATTTTAGAAGTCAAGACTGGGGCTCATTGCCCTTCCTCTTTCCTCCATGGCTCCCTATAAAACGTGTCCCACCACCCTAACCCCCTCCCAATCTTCCTTGCCCTTCCCCTCTCTCCCCTCGTCCACCAACTTGTCACTAGCCTAACAACGGTCTCAGCAGGAAAAGGCTCCTAACATGGCATATCCTACCGGCCAGTCCACCCATGATATTCCCAGCACTTGTCCTTCCTTCTCTTCTTGTTATTGCCACCATCGATGTCTCCCTTTCCCCCTTCTCTGAATCACTTCTGCCTAGAACAATCATATTTTGGGTTCATAATAGACCCAAACATCAGGAACACATGTTTCAGTATGAACAAGGGAGTACTCAGAGCTAGCTTTTGGTGCCCAGATTGTTTAGTATATCTTTACAATCAAATAATCCAAGAAGGACAAATCAGACGACCTGGGAAACATTAAGTTTGTAAAGTATTTTAAGTATAGACATTGTTGGCATGGGAAATACCTATCCCCCCTGCTTTCAGAGTGTGAGACTATAATGGCACAGAACGTTGACAGACTCCAGGGGAATAAAATGAAGCAGCTGAGACCAAAGGAAAGCAATAATGCCACCTCTGCCAAAGCTGAAGGTTAAGAAACAGCCGCTCAATCTGACCCACTATAGAGAAGTGGTAATTGGAGCATGTTTGTTGTAGAAGCCGCACAGAGAGAGTTAATAGCAGGTGGAGATGTGATGGGGTGAGGTGGGGATTGCAATTGTTATAAAGTGCTTCTCAAACAAAGTGGCAGGAAGGTATGTTTGACTAAATAAACAGCACGGGTTTGTAATGGGATGACCTCTCTAGCAGATCACTGACCTTCAGTTTAGTTCTGTTTAGACACATGTGTTGACCACAGAGCCAATTTGGTTATAGTGGTGAAGGCACCAGGCTAGAGACAGGGAGACTGAGAGTTCTAGTCCCACCTTAGGCACAAAACCAGCCGGGTGACCTTGGACCAGGTCCACATTCTCTCAGCTTTAGAAGGAAGCAGAAGCAAATCACTTCTGAAATTTTTTGCCAAGAAAACTACAGGAACCAGTCCAGGCAGCTGTCAGGAGTCAAAACTAACTCAAAGGCATTAGTTGACCACTTTTTCAAATGTGCTGCAGTATGCGGTAGACCATACATTCAGAAATAAAGTTATCAAGTCCAAATTCATTCCTTGGCATATTAGAGGCGAAGTTGGTCCCTCCCAAACTGCAAGCAAGATGTCTAGTTAGCAGCTCATAGAGTTACATGGTATTTTTAAAACACGCAGAATAAGAAACTCTTATGACAGGATACCTGAAACTAGTTAAACCATACAGTAATCTCATTCATTAGGTTTTTATCTTCAATTCGTGAAAATGAACATTCCCCATTCCAAATTTTGTTCTGTAATGTAATCCTCCAGGGCGCAATATATTAAAGTAAATCCTAGCACAGGTTTTTTTATATTTTGGTACTAGTGGCAGCAAATTATACCAACACCTGAGTGCCATAACCTATTTACATATATTTTTACTGAAACACTACAACTGCACACCAGGCAAACAAACAGTAAGTGATACTCTCATCAAGGAACCACCAGGGAGAAAATAACATCCAACCCCGCATCAACACTGAGAGGGCAAGTTACTATACATAAACAGAGAGCACTGTTTTAGTACTGAAGAGGTTACCTAGTCTGGTAATGAAATGTCTCCAAGCATACAACCAAGCTACGGAGCTGCAAGGGCTCTGCAAAAATTGTTGGGAGTCATAAATGATATGAATATATTAAATGTTAGTTGAAGTAACTATTGGGGGAAAATATTTTAGTTTACACACAGAGTAGTTGCGTGAATTCGTTTAATGAGCATGAGGCCTGTATCTATACCTGATCATTGAAAAATATCCCTTTTTTCCCTTTACAAAGAGAAAAATAACCCAAGGGCATACAAAAAATATGGAGGGGAGGATGTTTGATAAATATGTCTGGGATTTAGCCAAATTCGATGGGTACACAGCATGATAACGAACAAAATTTAGACGTGCAGCCTGGTTCTGCCTTGAAAAGAGGATGTGCAGAATGAGAGCTCTGAATTTCCCTCCAGTCACTCTAGACTCCCTCTAGACCGCTAGAAACTGAAGCTCAAAATCTCTAGAAGGCTGCGTGTTCTCTTTACATCATGTTTCCTAAACATGCCCTCAAAGCAACGTCTCCCACCTACCTCATAATCAGGTCTCAAGTTGTCAATGACACCTTTTTTCTCAGTAACATAGACAATATTTATTGATTGCTAACCATTTGTTATTTACTTCACCAGCAAAGGAGATGGTATCTGTCTTCTGCTAACCACAGTGCAACTCTCTGGTAAAGTTGTTTTTCATTGTTTTTAATCAGAGATAAGACTGAAGTCAAGCATCTGCGTGCGTATGTACATGCACAGGATTTTGCCCACGTCACTCTTGCACACCTATCTTAGGCACATACCTGATGTTCTGATGGATTTTGGTTTCCCTGAGATTATATTTAATAAGAGAGAATTACTGATGCTCAGAACATCTCAAGACAGGCAGTTCACATCTGGTAAGTCGAGAGGCTAGCTCAATTTGAGACAGGTAAAGCAAAGAATCTGTTTTATCCTCGTGAGCTTTTTTAACTCAAAGAGAAATCTAAATAGAAATGTTTTGTTTTAGCCAATATTTACAAAGCATTATATTGGTGTGTGATAAATTGTACCCTGAGGAGACTGAATCCTAAGCAGCAAAAACTCTACATCAACCTTTCACAATTTGAGGATCTCCAAATGATTTAGGATTATTTCTTCCAGGTTTGTCAGGCAAGCTACAAATTCTGACAGTGAGCATCAGTTTGAAAAAGGGAGACTCAAATGAATAGAGCTTTTTGTCTCTGGACATCTGTCAATATTATACAGTATGTGCAAAACTCTAGATATTGGGAAGTGCTGGGTCTTGCTTAACAATGCACCTCAAGGATAGAAAACAAACTTTTAGTATGTTTATTAAAGTTATATAGCTATTTCCTTTGGAATATAATAGCCAGCTGGGTGATTTGAGATCAGTCACTCTCTTTCAGTCTAACCCACCTCATTAGGAGGAAATTGTGTTGGATATGTTTTCCACCTTGAGTTATTTATAAAAGAAAGGTGGGATATGCATAAATAATAGATATATTATTTCATAAACAATACTTGATTTTATATATATATTTAAAAAGTGTGTAAGATTCTGTAACAACTAATTATTTTATATTACAAAAATGGCTTAATTTGAAGTGTTTAATCTTCTAATTGGCACTTGATTTAGCATTGTCACCAAATAGTTATTTCTTTGTTTTTGTTTTTTTTCTCTCTCTCTCTAAAGGGTATATTGTCAGTTGTTACACTGGATGATCATTACTGACTAAAAACAGCACAAATATTCCCTGCATCCATTTATACTACCTGAATCTCCAATCTAGAAAATACTGTTCCTGTAGGATTTCCCACCTTTGTGCAAACATGGAAGCCCAACAGAACAAGCTTGAATTCTTCCACAAGCTGGGCTATAACAAGAAGGACGTGTGCAGACTGCTGGAGAAACTAGGCCAGGAGACTTCGGAGAACGATTTGCTGCAAGAACTGATTCTCATGGGGGGGAGACCTCCGAGGAGCGAGAGTGGGACACAATGCCTTCAGCCCAGTCTTGCTGCCCCTGGAGTGCCGGGATCGCTCCCATTCCCCCAAGGCTCTGCCGAGGAATCAAGTGAGGCGTCTGGTCATTTGAGACCTATTGTAATCGATGGGAGCAACGTTGCAATGAGGCAAGCAACTTTCCATTTTGTTGTCTCAGGGGCTTCTATTTGCTCTGCAGTCCTTGAATGTTATGGGTCAAGATGGAACATTTTAACGTACGCTGAATGCAACTGTGAGTTTTTCAGGAGACCACTCCTATTTTCAGGAAGGCATAGTATTAACCGTACAATCGTGTTGCATTTGAACTTTTATGACATGAAGTTCTTCTCTAATGTATTTGAACTGTGAAAGCCTGGAGAATGTGCTACATTCAAATAGGGAACCCAGGAAAGACGTATCATGTGTAAACTGATCTTATCTAAATTGTAGCTGAGGAGATTAAGTACCCATGCATACAAAAAAGCTCTCTTTTCAAAATCCACTTGTGCATGTTTCCTAGGCTGACAGCCATCTTATCTCAGGGAGATCTGCACCCAAAACCAACTAAAGTGCTGCTGCCTGTTTTATTACAAAATCCTGCTTTGTCGAGAGAAGATAAAAATCCTTTTATGACAACAGATTTCGTTCTTTTTTGTAGACTTCCTGAGGACAAAAACCAGAGTATAGTGAGTGGCACAGGAAAGAGGCTGCAGAATCTGTGACCTTACATTTAAATATATTGCAGGGGGCGGGGAGAGAAAGAACAAAAAAAATAATGAATGATGCATGCACACATCATTCCACTGAGCACAAATCTTGTCTTTCACAATCAGGTGTCTTCCAACTGTACTGAACGTCAAGTTTTGGCACTATCAATTTTCGTTAAGTTTTCTTACCATGCTACATTGAAGGAAGAGTTTTACAAAGTTGGACTCTTCTAAGGCGAAACTTCAAACTATCTGCTACATTAGTTCCTGGATTATGTAGGCAGCATGCTTGGCTCTTTTCTCAGATTTGTGTGACAGTAGTTGATTTACCTTTGAACGGTGTTTCTCAAACTTGGCAACTTTAAGATGTGTGGATCTCCAATTTTCATAATTTCCCAGCCAGCTATACTGGAGTTGAAATCCACATAACTTAAAGTTACCAAAATTGCTAGATTAATTTTTTTGTTTATAACATTATTGGCTTTTAATTTTTCTGTTTGCTTTTAGGATGGATTTTTACATTTTTGTACATTGCTTTGAGTTGTTTTGCAATTATGCAGCTTTTATGAATTGAAATACTTGTAGTAATAACTAACGTACCTGCTGGCCTAGGGGTCTCATAATCCGCCACCAGCAAGATCTCATCTGCTGAGAATGGTGTGAGTGGTAGTCCAGGACATCTAATGGCCTCAGAATGAGTAGTGCTGTTCTATCTAAACAAGAACTTGCTAAAAGTTGGAGTAAATGACTCCTGACTCACCTCTTTAAACTGCATAGGTGACCATACAAATAAGCTGCTCTTCCTTCAGACCGGAGTCCCCAGTTTCTCAGGAAGATGACGGAACCTGTGTGAGTCAATAAGGATTTTACAATTTGTCTTAAACAACCCAGAACAAGCAACCTCGGAGGGGATATCAGGGACTCCAATATCAAGCAAAATAGCAGGGCCATTTCAACAACACTAATGTAAATAAGCTTTCATGTTTAACAATCAAAAAGGTCTGTGAATTTGCTTAATGAATGTGCAAAAACGCTCTTGGTAAAACTAAAGGAAATGAAAAACACTTTGTTTGATCCCAGCCTTCTCCAGCCAATTATGGTTAGATTACAACTCAAATAATGTTTACTGCTCTATATTGGACATGGTCATACGATAATGAATTGGCCTCCCTAAGCAAATAGCAGGCTTCTAGTTACTTTCTAGTTACCAAAATCACCATGAAGTCTCAGTAGAATTAAATCCAAGTAGGGTACGAACACCTTCTGATAACCTAGCAGTGGATTTCATCCATCACAAGTCTATGTGCGTCTCCCCTTGGTCCATGCCATACGAACTGGAGTTCCAGCTAGGCTGCAGAAAATAACTTTTTCTAGATGAGATTTACATGCAAATATGTAAACAACAGGTAATTGCTGCACAATTGGGGGGCAGGGACTGTATAACATATAATGCTCAGCTAGATGGCAGCATCTAACAGACTTCAATTTAGTTTCTGTTTTGGATGCCCTAGCTCTAAAAACACCTCACAAGCCAGCAGTGGCAAACAACTTTCATATTTTTGCCAAGAAAACTACACTAAGTTGTTCTTGAAGCTATCAGAAATCAAATTTGACTTGAAGAGAATTTTACTGTATAAGATATAATAGAAGCAGTAATTAATATCCAGAATATTCAAATAAGAGTAATCATTAGCATACTCTAGGATTTTTGAACAGATACTTTTACAATTAAGTAGATTTACTAGGTAATTGTGATACTGTTAAAATTATCGCCTACTTGGGTTAGATTCCACAAAGACAGGAAAAACTGCAAGAAAAAAATCCTGCCTCTCCCTTTTTGTTACAAGTTCATAATCTGTGTTTCGCTCAAATTTTTTGTTGATTTTTATGTGAGCCCAGGGAGTAGATGGCATATAAATTGCTTCAGTGAAAAAGCTGTTACCAAACTGAGAATTCTAAAAAGGATGGAATAAATGAATATACAAGGAGGGATCCTATGAATCATAGGCAATTAATTTAAGTGTAATTTTAAATCTATCTATAATGGCAGTCATTTCTGAAATTAACTTCTGGATCCAATGTTCAAAAATAACCTTCATTTTGTCCATTGTTATTTTGTTCCATAAATGTTCTTCTCCATTTATTTATTCATGTTATTTTATTTCTATATTGCAATCTTTACTTCCTTCCGATTCCTCCTATAGTGTCCACCATGCAAATTCCCATCATATCATGTTTTCTTTTAAAAAGGGAATAAATGAATATGAGAGGAAATGTCCTGTTAATTATATGCAATTAATTTAAGTATACTTTTAAGTCAATCGTATGCGATTCTGTTCTTATAAGATTCTAGTTGTCCTAGCATAGTATTCCAAACCCAGATGTGGACCTCATCTTGAAATGGTTATGTGTCTGATAGAATCTAGATAACTAGAAACTGTAGAAACTCTACTTCATGCAGAATATACAAGTACCTTATGTATTCCCTGTTATATTTCAAGTAAACATCGTCAGGCTGAAAGGAATTTTACTGCCAACAGTTTGATTTCAAGCAAAATTCAAAAGCCTTTTTTTAATAAGGTGACATCTGGTTGGTTAAAACACCCCACTCTTTTTATAGAAGTCTTCCAGGCACCTAACAACTTTGTTGGGATTTCTCAAATCAGATCCAACCCTGAATATTAGATATTTTATTATAATTGCATTGCTAGGTTCATATATTTCCGATCCTTCTCCTGGCCCTCATCCAGATAGATTTCTAGATCAGTAGAATGTGAAATGACATCCAATTTTGAATCCTTCTTCTCAAAAGCTTCATAACAAAAAAAGATGTGGAAGGGAGATAGACAAAGGTAAGAGTCTTCTCTCTTTACCTTGCTTTTAGAAGCTAGATCTACAAAATCCCATTGATGTTATGGGCAGGAGCAATCATATATGTTAGTATATCAGACATTCTTTGCCTTTTCTAGAACGGATGGTGCCTTCATCAGAATTAGTATTGAAAGCATACAACAGTAGACACATTCTGAGCTAGTAAATGGTTTTCTGAACAGAAAGAAATTCTGTAAATGTATTTATTTTATTTTATTTCAACAGAAAAAAGCCATTCCGATTTGTCAGGAATTTTAGCTCCCAAGCACAAGTACTGATTTAAATCCAGCATATGATATGCGGCAGAAGCCATTAAAAAGTACTGTAATTTGCTGACATTCAAAAATAATCACTTTCCATTTTTTTCCAGTCATGGAAACAAAGAAGTGTTTTCATGCTTAGGAATTCAGCTGGTGGTGGACTGGTTCAAACAAAGAGGTCACCAGTACATCAAAGTTTTCGTTCCATCTTGGAGAAAGGAACAATCTCGATTTGATATCCCTGTTACAGGTACAAACAGATACAAAATATGTAGTATTAGTTCCCAGTCATAAATGATTCATACTGCAATCAATGAGATTAAATATTTATCAGAACACTGTTTCTATGAAAGTACAAAAGTATATGGCAGAAAACACAATTAGAACAACCTCTAATCAATTTTGCTCAAGCCACTGGTTTTCAAATATTTAAGCAACCTTTAAGTTCTTACTATTTTTGTTCAAAAAACTAATTCTGAACAGCTAGCTTGGTTATTTATTTATTTTACCAATAACCATAACTTCAAAAAACTAGCAAGAGAATGCTTTTTTTTCCCTTTGCACCAATGGCAGTAATATCTAGAATTCAGATTCTCAGAGACTCTGTTGTCAATGAATTAGCTCACAACTCATGCTCACATTAGGAAGAGATTTAATGATTCATGCTTATCAGATACATTTTATTTTGCAGCCTAAAATAGTGGACTTCAAAATATCGGGCAATGTATCTAGAATATTCTATAAATACTACACTGTAAAGGAAGTGTAGTACAATGTTCTTTATTGTAAGCACCACTAGTATTTGTCTGTTTATAGTGAAAATTGTAAATAATTTTCTCAAGAGGTTGTTCTGTTAAGCAGTATTTCACTTACCACCTCACCAAAGGGCTATTTGTGGTCAAGTTACCTTTTAATATCCAAAT
>JANHFO010001891.1:130807-141135 GCA_032468095.1 Pareas carinatus | reverse complement strand
CGTATAATTACCTGCATATGCCCCATGGAGGAGGAGAGGCCTCGGAAAGGACAGGCCTGCAAAAGCACTTTGCAGGCCTTGTTCGTCCCCCCCCCCGCCACACCCAGAGCCCCGTGGGTGAGCAGAAATCGATCTGTGGTGCTTGAGAAGGCTTCTAATTAGGCCTGCAGGTGTACCTCTAGGCCTCCTGGAGGCCTACGGATCGATTTGTGGGCACCCGCAGGGCTCGGGGAGGCCAGGAGATCGGGCCGCAGGCCTAATTAGAAGCCTCCTGGAGCCTCACAGGTGGGCAGAAATCGATCCTGGGGCTCCAGGAGGCTTCTAATCTGGCCCGCGGGCCTATCTCCAGGCCTCTTTGAGCCCTGCGGTGGGCAGAAATCGATCCATGGGGCTCGTGGAGGCTTCTAATTAGGCCCACGGGCCTATCTCCAGGCCTCCCTGAGCCCCGCGGATTGATTTTTGGGCATGTGTGGGGCTCGAGGAGGCCTGGAGATCGGGCTGTGGGACTAATTATAAGGCTCCTGGAGCCCCGTGAGCCAATCTCCAGTGGCAGCATGGAGGCCAGCACAGACTGTGGGGAGAGGGAGAGTGGGGAGAGGGAGAGTCGGACCTCCCTCACCTACCCTGCTGCTCCTTGCCTTCCTGTTCCTCTCTCTGCCATGACTCTCGGTGAAACTGACGTTGCATTTGAATTCTGGATGCCCCTTTCCACTGTCTCCTCCGATTGACCCAGCACAGGTTGGTTCCTCCCCCTTTCAATAAATGTTAAATAACTCCTTTAAAAATATTTTTTTGCTGAGAAATTTTTGTTGTAGTTTGTTCGTAGATGGGAAGCAAAGGTATGTATGAATTTTCAGAAGTGTAGCTTTTATGGTTTTTGGGATATAGCGATGAGTCAGATGTGAGTGAAAAATGAATAATAAATGAATCATTTTTGTCAAATATTACTATAGATAAAGTGAATTATTTCACTGTATGATTATCCATTCAGTAATATGTAATCTCTATAGCTTGCCATACTTCCACTAAAGATGGAAATGCACTTTCCTATAGATGAAGCAGCTCACCCAACTCATCTTTTTATTCATACAGCTTTCTTTCATGTCTTTCTTAAGCTGGACAAAATCATGTCCTTTTTTAGTGCAAAAAAGAATCTCACTTCCAAAGAACCTTATATCTATCGATTATGGATAAATTAATCTCATCTACCTTTGAAAACACATTCAGCCTTATTTGCCTAGACTGATTATCTTTCCTTTTTGCTTTATTTTGTTTTTAATTAAAAAAAACAAACCTTAAATAAATATACTTACACTTAACTTCTTTTTTCTATTGCACCTTTTAAATATTCCTTACCGGCTTATTATCTCTCATACTGAGAATGTAAGCATGGCACACTGCCAGTGTCATGCTACTTAACAAGTCCCTAATATTTTCTTTCTCACTCCATATCCATAGCCTACAGGGTGCTTCTTTTGTGGATGTATGTAGAGAGTTATAATGAGTACAAATGGCAAAGCTACTGACTATCATCTCAATGTGCTTTAATGGTACAGATCAATATGCGTAATATTTGCAAATGTACTCAAGCCCTCAGCAACCATCACTGATAAATCTCAATTTAAGCTGGAATTTCAGCCTCGCAGTTATGGAAGCAAGAGTGTGGAGTGTCTATGAGCAATCTTCAGAGAAGGCATCCAGATACCAGCAGGTATCTCAAGATATGCAGGTATATTTGCATTTTGTTTTGATAAGACTCAGATCTGACTCAAAAAATAGCTCACCTATGATCTCACTTCTTTCAACAGATATCAAGGCCATGTCTAATGAGAATTGAATAAAATAAGTCTACACTTTGCAGGTTACCTTAGAGAGGGAGAAACATAAACCAGGCAGGCTAATAATAGTTTTTCTTCCTTTCCAACTGAAAGAACACATCATTTGTTGATGCTCTGTTTTTGTGCATTTTATTAAACATGTTTTGTTTTGTATTCGTGGAGTCTGTGTGAAAAGACATATCAGCAGATCACTGGTGCGTGTCAGGACATGAGCCATAAAGCATTGCTTCATTTCACTCTTGAGTATTTGGGGTTCAAATTATAGGCCAGTACATACAAAAGAGACAGTATTATAATTAGGATCAAGATTCCTGAGTGGTGAATCACAACACATTTTTAATGTATAATGGAGCCATGAATAAGCTAAGGATGCTCAGTGAAGGAGAGAGAAATTAAATCAATTATATAGATTGTTTCAGACATCCGTGTGGAAGCTCTATCTTAATTCTGTGATATCACATATTAATCCATAGTATGGGAAGTTATTATGTGATATCTGATATAAACAATTCAGTTTGCTGTCAGAGAATGTTGCTGCCATTTCAGACCCAGCAACTGTCCCTGACAGATATAACAAGTCTTTGCCTTCCTCTTCTCCTTTCCTTCATATTCATCCAAACCTATTGAATGTTGTAAGGAGTGGTGTTTCAGAATCAGCAGCCACATAACTTTATAATATTGTTAGTGCAAGCATATTGATTGATTATGAGCTGTCAAGCTGGTTTGACTTATAGCAGTCATGTAGATAGAGTTACAAACATATTGTAGGGGATGAATTATGAAAATGAAAAGCATGTTCCAAAATTTACTCCTCCTAAATTTACAAATTCCAATAGCCTGCTATATGAAAAAAAAACTAACCAAAATTCAAATCAAAACACACTTATTATACACAACTAACAAAAGACTTATGTAGCAAGCAAGTCATTCATAGAATGTACTTGCTATTTGCTTTTTGGACCTTCCAAAGTCATCATTCTTATAAGTTATATTTTTCATCTCAACTAGTGTTTGAGGTGAAGTGCAAAATATGAACTATTGCCATTAGACTGTAAGTTGGTTTAATTTTTTTGTCAGTCTGTATTATTAGTCTAATGCTATAGTACCCCTGGTTTCTCATTTTTCCATTAAATTCCAAAGAAAGATATAATTAAAGAGCACCTCAACTGGCTGAATAGTGATGTGATTGTCACTATCAAGGAGGGTTTCTGTTCTTTAAGAAATTTATTAGACAATCTCTTCTTCCATTGGCGAAATTTAGAGCACCCATCCTTCACATTTCCTTGTGACAGATTTGGTAAAGAGTTTGTGCTTTATACCAAAATGTAGGTAAATCCTAACCTAAAACTTTGGCAGATCCATCCATGGAGCAAGAGAAAGAAGTAAAATGTTTACAATACAAATATCCTTCTCATTTTTTCTACTACCTTCCCTTATTGGTATCTTAATGTTATATTACTTTGTTGTTTGTACGTACAGTGAGAACTTATGCACCATGTATATACAACGAGAGCTTATGCACAATTTCTTGTATGTCCAATCACATTTGGTCAATAAAGCTATTCTGTTCTGTTCTGTTCTAAAATGCTTACAATACATATTCTTATTTTGTTTTGCCCTTTTGTTTTCATTATCTTTCAACTGATTGTGCACTATCTATATAAAGGATGCAGTCATAGACTTGCCAATAGGGAAGTAGGCTAAAACATCCTCAACACAAGGAATAAGCATTTTTATAATTTGGAAATGGTGAACAGTCTTTTTCAAACAAACTTTAGATATAGTGTACTGTATATATTTGGAGACATTCACACAGTAATGCATTCTGTTGTGAAGCAATGGAAACTAGTTGCTGGCATTTTATTTCATGTCTTACCTTGTCTCCAGAAGAGCTGTAAATGGAAAACAAAGGTCCTTTATAAAAATCTGCAGGAACATTTAATGAAATAAGGTACCATTGTTATGTTAATTTTGATCCATTTTAATATAACAGCATTGTTAAAAAAAGTTTTCATTTGTAATTAAAATATTGGACTAAGTAAGAAGTTCAACATTACCTAGAAACACTTATTTTAAAGGAATGGTCACAATTAGTTCTTTATGTTGAGAGCCGCCTGCTGCATACATTCGTCCATTATGAAATTACCTTGACATTTACATGCTGAGAGTCTTTGTGAGATTTCACACTCTTGCTATTTCTGACTGCATAAACTATGCTAACTTTTTTAAAAAAGATTTTTAATGTGAAAGCTAGCTTTTTTTTTCTTTTCCAAAAGTGAAGCAAACAGCTCCAGTGAAATGTAAACGAGGACTAAGGGGACTATTAATGACCCATCCATTTCTGTAGAGCTCTCTTTCCAGAGGTTTTATGTCTCTTTATTTATTGATTGATGGATTGACTGATTGATCAGATTTATATAGCTGCCCAAGTCTCCAAAACTGTGATTCTAGACAGTGTGTGCAACAATAAAATTGGAATTACAATAGACATGAAGTATCTAAAATATAATAAGCAGGTACATATGTGAGACACACACCCCTATCTCGCAAGTTGAGTGTATCTAACTTCTTGTCAACAACCATATCTTCAAAACCTTCTTGAAAGATAGCAAGACTGGGACCAGTTGAATCTCAGAGGGGAGATAATTCCACAAAACAGGTGCTATCACAGGAAAAGCAGATACAAAGAAATGCAATTAGAATGTCTGTGGTGTGTCAGATGATAGAGATAAAAACAGAAGCAGAGGAACTAGAGATCAAATCACCAACATTCATTGAATTATGGAAAAAGCAAGAGAGTTCCAGAAAAATGTCTACTTCTGCTTCATTGACTATGCTAAAGCCTTTGACCATGTGGATCACAACAAACTATGGCAAGTTCTCAAAGGGCTGAGAGTACCATACCACCTTACTCTACTCCTGAGGAACCTGTCTGCAAGTCAAGAAGCAATAGGACAAGGTTGCATATTGTCACCTTCCTTATTCAACTTATATGCAGACCACATCATGTAAAATGCTGGGCTGGAAGAATCACAAAATGCTGGGGGAAATATAAACAACCTCAGATATGCAGATGAAACTACCCTAATTGTTGGGTCCGATCGCGGAAAGAAGCAGGCTGGAGAAAACCTCAGTGAATTACAACAGCGTTTATTAACAAAGTAACAACTGAAAATGTGGTCAGCACAGGCTGGTCCTTCTAACAATCCTTTATAGTAACTTGGGCTGGTGCAACAGCCAATCAACAGGTCAAGCTGGATGGTCTCCGAGATGTCTGAGTAGTTGGGAGGAGGGAGAACAGCTCCCAACATCTGCTGTCAGGGCAGACAGCCAGGAGCCTCACTTGACCAGCAGACTCCCAGGATCCAGCAAGGAGCCTCGCTTGACCAGCAGACTCCTATGATCCAGCACCTTAGACATCAAGTAATGCAAAATTTTCTTCTGAAATTCATGGGCCTTGTGCTGTAGCACTGTTTCATAGCAGGGCAACTGCCTGCTTTCAGAATAGAGGGTAGAGAAGGTCCCTGCTTCTAAAAAGGCAAAATGGTTTCATGGTTTTCAAAAATGGTTGTTTGAAAAAGCTTCCTCTGACATTTCCTGGATCTTAACTGGCATCTGAGCTTCCCCAGTGCATATTCCCAGTACTTGCACATGTCAAGGATAGAGAGAGTGAGGTAAATAACTGGCATATGTCCTGATTAGGAAGAACCAAAATGTCGCAATCGGTGCTCATATCAAGGAAATGGCCATTTGTCCATTGACTTCAAAAGATGAAAAAAAAGGCAGCATCTTAGAATCAAATCCAGGGGCGTAAACTTAGAGAAGAGTTTTGATTTCTGCAGATTTCAGTGAACAACGCTTCTGGGTATTTACAGTTTTGTTCTGTCAGTAGTAGAAGGACTTACTTTGTCGTGTTACAATTGTGAGCCTTCTACCAAGGAAACCAAGTCTTGATTTAAGAACTAATCTGGAGAGCCCAGCGATGTGCAAAGCCTGACACCAGAGAGCAAGCACTCCATGGCATGGGACCAGGGTAACTTCAGGAACGCCTACTACCAGCCAATATCTCTCACAGGCCAGAATGCTCCCACAGAGAGGGCCTCATCAGGGTGCCATCGGCCAGACAATGTCGACTGGCAACCCCCAGGGTGAGAGCCTTCTCTGTGGCAGCTCCAGCCCTGTGGAACAAACTTCCCCCGGAAATACGGACCATCACAGATCTCCTGGTCTTCCATCGGGCACTAAAGACATTTTTATTTACCCAAACTGGGCTGTCCTGATCCCTCTTTTATATTTTAATTCAGTTTTAAATTTCAAATTTTATATGTAAAATTTTATATCGGCCAGTATATTTAATTCTTTTAAATGGTTTTTAATTATTATATTCATGTTTAGTGTTTTTATTTTTGGCTGTACACCACCCTGAGTCCTTCGGGAGAAGGGCGGTATAAAAATTTGAAAAATAAATAAAATAAAAAAATAAGTAAGCGAGTCAGAAAAGGATTCTGTGAATATGCAAAATATGTCCAGTTACTGGATGAGCTAGAAGAGGCCATTGAAGTTGCACAATGTGGATGCAGGGAAAGAACACCATGCCTCAGTGAAGCGCACAGCATGGCCTCCGTACTGAAACCAACCTTGTTGATGTGTATTGTGCCCATGTTGTCCAGGCAAGAGGTGTCATCAGTGGTGGATGGGGGTAGTAAATTGTCACGATGGTGGACTGTGTCCAGACAGTGGACATCCTGCCCTCTTATCAAAGGGGGCTTCGATGGGTCCAGCACAGTCATGTTTTCGAGAAAAGAAGACAGAAATGTCATGGCTCCGTGTAGGTCCTTGAAATGAATAATTCTGGGACATCTTACTGTCTCCTACATCGATGGTCCCCAATCCTTTTGGCACCAGGGACCAGTTTCATGAAGGATGGGTTTTCCGTGGACTGGGAAGGGGAAGGGAATGGAGATATGGGGGTCCTTCATGGGAGGAGGCTTTCTTTCTCTGCTCTAGAGGAAAATTGGAGAACAGAAATAGGCTTTTGCTGGAGAGGGAGGGAGAAAGGAGGAATGGGCCGGGGATCCAGCGTGTTGCAGGAGTGCTGAGAGGGTCGTTCCAAAGAAGAGGGGAGGCCAGGCCAACTCAGCATTGCAGGGGCTAGGTGACACTGCAGAGGGTGCAGGCAAGAGAAGGACTCCCTTGGAGATGCAACGCTTGGGGGGAAGGGTGGCTTCTCCCCGCCCCCTCCCCAGGTGGGCTGGCGTGCTTGGTTTGTGGACTGCGCAATGGAGTGCAAGCTGAGGTGGGGTCCTGGAAGTGGGGGAGGAGGGTTGGTGGACTGGCCTCTGTGGACTGGCACCGGTCTGCAGATGGGGGTTGGGGACCCCTGTCCTACATTGTATAACAACAGAGGGGAGTTAAGAACAAGGAAGCCCCTGGAAGGAATACCTTCCTTAAACAAGAGAACAGTGTCGAAATGAACATTGTGTGTACCTTTTCAGCCAGAATCAGAATCAGAGGGCACCTTTTCTGTGTTGGCCTCACCACATTCTCTGGTGTGGGGGTCAAGGTTGTGTGAGGACAGGTGTCAAAAAAGTCAAGATGGATGCTGTCACTGTGCAATCAAAGCACTCCCTTTGCTTAATGTGTGGGTTTTCAATTCTTTGGTTGCAACAGCCATATTGACTTTTTTTGACTCACTAAAATGCTTCTGATAGATATTATTAATGCCGTTCTTCTCCTTTTCCCCAAGTCTACCATGGTTATCTCAGATTTGGAGGGAACATGACATCATCTTCCTCACAACATAATTGATGTCATTTAAGAAGAGATTGGACCACCATTTGTCTGACATAGCATAGGGCAGTGATGGCAAACTTTTTAGAGATCGAGTGCCCAGACGAGTTACGGCTAATGAGTCACAGCTCATGATATCATCACCTGGGACCGCTACTCCTTTCCGAGTGTGCTCAGCTCTGGGGCGATGCTGGGGCAACTTGGCTTGTGTGCCGACAGAGAGGGCACTGTGTGCCCGCTGCAGCACATGTGCCATAGGTTCACCACCACTGGTAAAGGGCTTCCTGCCTGAGCAGGGGGCTGGACTAGAACAGTGACCCCCGACCTTTTGGGCACCAGGAACCGATTCCATGGAGTAAGATTTTTTCACAGACCGGAGGGGGGGCATGATTTTTGGTGTTGCCTGCATTCCGCAAATGGGCTTTGGCTTGTTTTTGGGACGTGGTTTCTGGCATGCTGCAGACCTTTACTAGTCCACAGACTCCCTGGACTAGAAGACCTCCAAGGTCCCTTCCAACTCTGTTTTTCTATTCTATTCATGTGCATTATGATATAATGGCTGGTACCAAAAGCCTCTCTGACCATCCTTAGTCATGGTGACTGTGGGCTGGTGTTAATCTAGGGTCAAGTTGCAAATTGTATCAGCTTCATGATAGGTGAATCCATGAATATCCAGCAGCTTTATGCAGATGATAAATAGGAGTGAAGAGAGTGTTGGTTCTGTCGCTTCTCACCATTGAGGAACTCAGGACTTGATCCCTTCCTTGCTACTGCCATCAGTTGGAACCAACAACTTAAGAAGGAGGACAACGTTGAGTCACATGATGACTCAACTGCTGGTGACTGCAGTCTGGTCACTTTTTCAGCCCAGCTCATCTCCCAGAGTTATTGTACAGATAGAACCAAGGAAATATCCAGGGAAACAGCCTTCAGGTTTCCAATTATATAAATCTAACAAATTACAGCAAATAAAAATTGCATGCCTGAATCTTCATTTCTGAATCACGAGAAGACACGGTATGCCAGAAGAACTTATAATTGACATATAAGATAGAGGCAGGAAGGCCTTCCTAGGCACAGCTTCCACCTCTTCATCAAGCAGGAGCTTGTACTAGTTTTGTCCAGGGAAGACCGTCCCTTCCAGAAGTAAAAATAAAATCTCCATGGATGGCTTTCAATGACCATCCATTCATGGAACTGAGTGACACACTTGCTGGGACTGAACCTAAACCTGCTCTTCCCCTCCATCTAGATCAGAGGTCTCAAACCTTGGTCCCTTTAAGACTTGTGGACTTCAACTCTCAGAATTCTGGCTGTGGAACCCTGGGAGTTGAAGTTCACAAGCCTTAAAGGGACCAAGGTTGGAGACCTCTGATCTAGAGCCTAATAGTCTTCAGCACCAGAATAGCACCTAAACAATATCACTTATTCAGCCTAGGATCAAATTGCAAATTTGAGTATCATCTGCATGATATTTGAACCCAGGAACATCTAGTAGCTTCATTCAGATGTTAAAAAGGATTGAAGAGATTGTCGGCCTGCAGCCTCTCACAGAAGAGGAATCAGGGTTTGGTCTCTTCCCTGTTATCACCACCAAATGGAACCAACACTTAAGCAGAAGGAGCACCGCGGAATATTGCTTCAGTTCCCAAACTCCAAAGGCAGACAAAAAAAGGATACCTCTTTTATTTTGCTTCTTGCTTCTTCTTATTGTCTTGCTTTTGTGTTTTAAATATTTTTTTAGCTACTCAGAGCTGCTAAGAGTAGGCCAGCATATACATTTTAAATCCATCAATCGTCATCATCATCATTGCTGAACATTGCTGAGCAATCACAAAACCTTAGGGTGATTATATTACTTTTCCCCAACTTAATTAGAAGTCTATCACAAAGGTGATCGCTCTTGCCTTGATATCAAACATAAAATAAAAACCAACTTATTTGTGATATTTACTGCATTCAGTCCACTGAAGGCCCAATTAATCAAACTGAGAATTATGGATCCTTTCTTTGATGCCTTCCTTATATCTTCAATATTTCCTGCCCTGTGTAAGTTTTTTGATGGAAGGATAAAGACTCACTCACCAAAGATATTTTAAAAGATATTTTTAAAAATGAGGGGAATTAAGTGATGTGACATATCAAAGGTGGATTTTTTATCCCTACAACCTGGAACACTACACGCTGGAGATGTCAGTTATAAGACTTGCAGTTTTCCACAAATGAACAAATGTTTCTGTAATAGTTTCATATAGTAAAGTAAAAGACTCCCTAAGCCAGTGGTCGGCAACCTGTGGGCCAGGGACCCACCAGTGGATCGCGAGAAAATTTTGGTGGTCCGTTAGAAAATCTGAAGATTATTTGAATTTTTTGTGTGTAGTTGCATGGTTTCTCTCTCTCTCTCTCTCTCTCTCATTCTGTCTCTCACAAACAGGAACAAATATCACACTAAAATGCTTAAAGAAACTTCAATTATTTTGTAACATTTAAATTGACTTTAATAATTTTGCTACAATTAAAAAACCTTTAAAGTTTTGATTGTGATTATGTTATAATTAAATAAGCTTTTTTAATTTTGTTATATTAATTATATTAATAAAATGGAAGTTCTCTGATCATAATTTTACAAATGTATGTATCTTAAAAAAAATTATATTAGTGGTCTGTGGGTTTTAAAATTATGAATTTAGTGGTCTCTGA
>JANHFO010001891.1:108312-118470 GCA_032468095.1 Pareas carinatus | reverse complement strand
GAGAAGGCTACAAAGCACTGTGAAGCAGTATATAAGTATATAAGTCTAACTGCTATTGCTATTGCTAATCTTAGCTCATAATAGCCCTGAAAGTGTTCATTTTGCAAGGACCTATGCCTCAACAAGCTGTTTGCAAAATATTTCTCAAGTTCCACAAAAGTAAAATGTTCTTAATTAGATGGCTATTTGATATAAGAATAGGCTTGTATTCAAGGTCCTGGGGTTCTTTTCTCACATTAGTTATACAACAGTCTGAACAACAGTTTCCATATTTGAATCAGCTGGTAATTTATGAATTTGCTTCACATATGCAGTTTATGTGTTTAATTGTTATTTTTGCTTTCTTCTTGTAAATTTGAATAAGCTGGTTATTGAATTGATATGAGATATTCTGTTAGCTGGAAATGTGAGTTGGTATCTTTATCAATGAAAAGCAAGGAATGCTGGGGCAAAAATGGTATTAATATTAAATACAAAGAAGGTCAACATGACAACTGGTATAGCAATTATCCCTAGATCTGACAATAAAGATACTGAAGTGGTGAAGTGCTTCTACCCTTTAGGATCACCTATCAGCAGTAAAGAAACTAGCAGTCATGAAATAGACTGTAGACAAGCACAATTAAGCTGGTAGCAATTGAGGCTTTGGAAAAGATACTTTAATGCTATGATTTATAGAGATCAGAATTATGCAAATACTAGTTTTCTCTGTATCACTCTATGAAAACAAAAGTTGGACTTTAAGGAAGGAGGATAGATGGAAAATTGAAACTTTTCATCTTTGATACCGAAAAAACTACTGAGAATATCCTGGATTGCTAAACAAACAAACAAACAAAAGAAAACAAATGGGTCATCAAACAAATCAGACCACAATTCTCATCCAGGTTTCAAATGACTATGCTCAAATTAACATATTTTGGATGTATTATGTGAAGTCTACAGTGCTGACAAAAGTGGAAAGAGATGTGAACAACTTGCAGCAAGGTCTATGGATTTAATTATAACAGCAATGTCTATTGGCTTAATTATAGCAGCAATGGATGCACTATTGGAATTGTTGAAGGGCTAGCTTGGAGAAATATCATTCGGGGGAAACTGTAATTATTTGGTACATAATCATCAATGATATGAACATATTGGTTAAGTATTGACTGTTTTGGTTTGATTTGGCTTGAATTTATTTATACTTTCTGCTGTGATATGCACATATCTAAGTCTAATATAGTTTATGCATGATGTAAATCTTCATGTAAATTTTCACTTTTCTTTTTCATTTATTTTGCAAAATTAAATAAATGGATAAAAATCTTATTTAAAAAGATGTGGAAGGTCCATTTCTGTGCATGTTAGTTTACATAATAATTCTGCCAAATTTTATTATTGATATCTGTACCATGACTTAATAGTTCTTTTTTTACAATTTATTTATTATTAAATTTATTGGTTTATCTTACCACAAGTTAACACTGGGCAGCTCACAATATTAAAAAGATAACCATACAAATAAAAAACTACAAAAATACAGTACATCTTTTTGTAATGTATTTATTGACAAGGTTTAATACTGATAGGAAAAAAACACTGAGTGAATCCTGAGAAAAAGATAGTAAATCAAATCAAGGAATAGGGTTTGTACTTCTCAATAATGCTTTATGGAAAATATATGAAAATTTCCAATTTATCTCTGATTTATTCCACATCAAGAAGTAGGATTCTACCCTGTTTTAAATTCAGTGCAATTTTCATTAAGAGCAATAATTGTCAAAGCCATCATGTGAGATTGTTTAGAGACATGCAAATAATTTACTGCTCAAGTCTCATAATTACCTGCTAGAAAGTAAATATTCCTGTATGATCAAATATTTTCAAGTCCCTTTCTGAAATATACTTCCTATATATTCCCTCATCATTTCTTTGTCTTTAGTATTCAAGTATAAGCTATGACTTTAATATATATTAATCAACAAAATAAGTGCTTCTAATTTAGATATTCTATATAAGCTTTACAACTAACCCTTATATGTATATTTTTCTAAGAATATTTCAAGAGACTGATTTGTAAGTGCATTTCAGAATACTAATCAAATGAGAGTTGCCATGAGAAGGCATTGCTTCACTCATGTCCTGATTACAGGTTTCCTAGAGATTCATAGCTGACCACTATGGAAAACAGGTTGATGAATTTTGATCCAATACAGCACAACTTGATTAAATATAAGATGTATGACCAGGCAGATGCAGCTTGCATTCGTGTACAGCAGTTGAAAAACTTGAAGTACCAGATCATCCTGGACAACTATATGGTTGATAAAAAAATAGGCACTGACTGGATGACACATAATCATCACATGAACTTTACTGTGGTCAACAACAAAGAAATACATGTTCCCAAAGTATAATTTTGTTATATAATGGGATTTGAAAGTTTCCGTTGCTTAAGTTGATTGACAACTTAAGTCATGCACATGTCAGATCTGAAGAAATCATCTGATGATCAATGATGTATGAACCAACCCCAAGTTATATAGTGCTTATCAAATTAATTCATTAGTGATTGTTGCTTTATGAAATACTTGGCTAATTAGAATTCCATTTTGTAGACAACTTCATTTGGAATGAATTAAGGGCATTTCTAACTCAAGAAATATGAGGTGTTAAATCTCAACAAATGAGGAAAGATGAACTTTTAACTGTCTGGTTTTTTTGTTCCTCATACCGGTTAAATTTATTTTTAACTTTTCTTCCATAGGTGTCAAAAACTGAGAGGAGAAATAATAAAACAGCAGAGCTTCCTGTACTGGATATTCAGCTATGATCTTTTGACTCTCACTATACTAAGAACTGGAAAGTTGGCTCAAATATTTCCTTTTCCAAGTAATAACTTTGGTTTCATTCTTTCTTTCCAATACTTCAATTCATTTTTGGCAAAAACATCATCAACAAAAAATATACCCCTGTTCCCCCAAAAACAAAATAACAAGAAAATCTCTTCACAGAAAGAGGCGTTGCATGCAGCATTCGTGTCAATTTTCTTGTTATGATATCCCATGTATGTAAAATGTGTTGTAGTCAGAAATGTTTGTGAATTCTAAATACTAAAATCCACCTACACAATAAATCCTGAGAGATAAATTGCTGTCTCCTTTATTTGCATCTCAATCCAGAATTCTTCCTTTTTAACACTATTCCATTGTCAGCCTATTATTCAAAACTCTTCTAATGTTTTCTGCAGCAAATCATTTTAATAAATGCCTACTCCAAAGAGAAAAAATGTATAAGGAAGAAACTTTCTGCCAGCAGCATTAAGCAAAGCAAAATGTGGCTGATTAGCACACTTCTATCTTTATGCGCATCCATCAGAATATTTTAAGCAAGTGCAGGAATTTGTAGAAGCTGTTTAGGGTCTATTTTTAAATCCATAGGTAGTATTATTTATACTACGAAATATCGATAACCCTAATCCAAGTTTTAAATTTAGGCATCTGTAACCTACTGCAGAAAACAATTAATCCACCACATTTGGGCACTCTTTTAAAACCTCTGCATGTAAATATACTCTTGCTGTATTCAGATTTACTCTACATAAATATCTCATGCAGTTTCCTTTTCAGCAGCCAATAGTCATTCTGCCTATTTCATTCTTAGAAACAAAATCAGGAACAGAAAGGGTCTAATTCAAATGGCATTCCTCTTCATTCTCCAGAGATTTTTCAACTTCAGTATATCACATATAACAAAATACTAGCAGTCTGTCAAAAGGTGTCCACAGGTAGACACATTCATTCAAAAATAACCATATATGTATGGTAACTTCACTGTGCAAACTCTGCCCTTACATGCAACGGTGCTGACATTGAACATAAGTGCATAAGCCACAGGGATTGTATTGGGATGTCTTGATGCACACTTGATCACCTGACTACATATGCCTTTGTACCCTTCCCTCTCTTATTAGTTTGTATTTTCAGTATTTATTTACTGAATCTTAATTGCTGCTCCAATCCACTGGGACTTTAAGGAAAACCAACTCATTAATAATTTAAGTGGGACTCACACATTCCATGGAAAAATTAGACAATTGTAACAAATCACAGATGGCAGATGCTCTATTCAGTCCCCGTTGGCTATCAGCACTGGCAGTTTCAGAGCTGTTGGAAAGTATTAACGTGTGCATATAAAGGTTTAGCTTTGGGAAATACCAACTGTCTATTCACATTTACTCTTCTGTAACTATCTCAATTTCTTTTCAAGGTTGTCTATTGACCCTTCATGTGTCCAACAAACAAAGCAATGTAGGAAAACAAACAACTTTACCCTGCACCCTGGTATTCTTTTCTTCAGTTTAATTATGCAAGTTTAAGCTGGTTCTCTTTGGGCAGTGTAATTTTAAGTCTTTGGACTTCTCCATAATAGATATCACACCAACCGGTTACCTTATTAGCATTTGTATCATAGAGTATAAAACTATATATTTTACAACTTTCGTAGATTATTGAAATTTCTAAATTACATCACACACTTTCCCTTGGGCCATTCTTGCACTCAAAATTGTCGCCTGTTCATGTAAACAGTGCAACAACATATGCCAACCTGATATCTCCTGGATATCAGCAAGAGCAGGCCTTCAAAACTATATTTCAGAAAGCATGGAAGTTCCTTCAACAAATATTTTTGTAATGATATAACAAAGCTCAAAGAAACCGCCCCATCTAAAGTTACTTTCCTGTGAGCTGGTCAACTATATAAGGTCAAGATTATGAAAAATTCAGAGTAACTAATGTTTTATGTCTTGATAATTTGCTACAGCATTTATTTGTATCCATGATCACTTTTCACATTTCATCATCATTCATCATATAGAAGAGGCATTCATCCTGCAGTAGATAGACAATGGCTAAAATGAATCCAGAAATATGTGGTTCTTTTTTATTTTTAGAGATGTTCTGTGGTATATGGATATTATTATAACTTTTCTAGGCTCTTTGATCCCTTATAATCCTTTTAAGTCTTCAAAGAATCCTATAGGTCTATTTTTATGTTTCTTTAACATTCATATGACGAGTTTACGTCAATAAACTTATCTTTAGTGTTAGATGGGTTTTGTAGCATGACCTGAATTTCTCCCTCAGAGATTTGAATGATTTTTGGTTTAGGGATGGTGCAGAATCAAGCTTTGTTTCAGTACTTATTAGCTATTCTTTCAGATCAGTCATTGCTATTCCATTTTGTGGCCATAAATGGCTGCATGCCCTCTTTGTGCCTTCTTTTTTTTGTCCTAGTAAATTGAAGTAAAACTATTTTCCTCAGTCAAAAACCAATTTTGACTGTGCTCTTAGTATTTGAAAGCCCTCTGTGATGACCTGCTGTTCCTCTCTTATTTTTCAATATAATTTTTTATTTTATGATGCTATCTTTGTCAATGTCAGTACCTGGCATGAGCTCCAGGCTAATCTATCATTCCTTGGTAGCAATGCCACCTTCACACCAATTATACCATCACACCAATTGCACCAATCATACAAGCATTTTAACAAAAACTAAACAGGTGGGATTGGTGGGAAATAAAGTATTGTAAAATAACTTCTGAAGTGGTCAGACCTCAATGTTCTAATATCATTGAGTGTCCTGCTGTCAGTGTAGATCCATGACTTTGTTTGATTGTAAGTCAGTTTCTTCTGGGAGATCTAAGATGAAAAATACACCTGACATTTTAAAAAAATAAAAATTTATCTTGAAAATGACAAAGCTATCCAATGATTCTTCTTAGAATTTATAATAGGGAGCTTTTTTAAGGCTTCCCAATTAGGAAATATCTATGTGGTTAAGGTACTGGGAAATTTTTTCATAAGAATATTCATGTAAGCAGTTAGGCATAGTTTATTTGGTGTCAGAAACCTTGTCCTCTGGTTTTTGGATCCTTGGGACATGCAAGAATAATGGGAAAGGAATTCAACCAGAATTGAAATGGATATTGTCTTCATATGTTAAATTCAACATGAAAGGATCAACAAGCAGCTCCTCCTTCTCCTAATCACATTGATGATGTAATGAAATTATACTTTCAATGTTTGCTGTATCTGTACTAAGATTGCATGTTAGAAGAAGGAGGTGGTGGGGACCCAGTGGTTTCTTTGATTCTGATTCTGTTAAGCTCTGCTCAATTCAAAGCCAGAAATATTTTATGCAGTTGGCAAATTCCAGCTGATAGTGTTTGCCTATAAATGGTATCTTGAGTCTGCCAAATAGAAGCAAGCATCCTAACCTTTAAATGACAACATGGTTTTTTTTGTTTCCTTGGTGCTGCAATAAACCTTCAGTTTAATGGATTAATGGGGGAAAGATTTCTGTAAAAGCAGAATGCCTGTTGAATCTGGATGGGATTTTATGTATACATAAGATGGTGAATGTGATATGATACATCCATATTTTATGCAGGTATAAAATATGAAGGGGATTTCACATATCCATATTTAATGTATTTTATGCATATATAAAATGGCAAATGGGATTTGATGCATGCACAGAAGCATGAACAGATTTTATCTATGGCATCCAAAGTCTACTAAACCGAGATTTGTTACATAGAGGGTGTAGTGGCTTTGCAAAATACATCTTTGCATGCATCAAGTGATTCCACACCATTTTTGTTCAATTGGCAGCAAGCTTGTAGCAAACTAAGCCACATGATTATTTCTCATGGGTCATTGCTCACTATCATACTTCAGTACTTTTAAATGAATATATAACTAAAACTGTGTATTTTATTTATTTCAAGCAAAAATGCTTGAACTGAAGCTAACATTTCATAACATAACATATTTAGGTCTGATTTCTTTTAATTGATGGCCAATAGCACACTTCTAATTTGGTGTGATACTTTGGCAGTATTCACTTACATAATTTTTATTGCTGTTCAGTTCCTCCCTTCTTCAATTAAAACTGAGACGTAGCAAGAGAACACACATTGCAGGCCATAAGGCAGTGATGGCTAACATTTTAGACACCGAGTGCTCAGATAACTAATGAGTTGTGGCTCGTGATATCACCACCTGGCACTGCTCCTCACTTTCTGAGCATGTGCATGGTCCTGTGATGTCATTACCTGGTGCCACTACTCCTTACTGAGCATGCTCAGCTCTGGGGGGATGCTGGGCTGACTTGACTTGCGTGGCAGCAGACAGAACTTTGCGTGCCATAGGTTCTCCATTACTGCCATAAGGCATGACCTAATAATGGTAACAAAGGTAATGGTCAGAAAGCTAAAAAGCAATCTTCAGGAAATGTTTGGGCTAAAAGTTATTGTTATATAAAAGTAGTCCTTGACTTACAGTGGTTCACTGTGTGACCATTCAAACTTACAGCAGCACGGAAAAAAGTGAGTTATGACTGTTTTTCACAGTTACGACCTTTGCAGCATCGCCATGGTCATGTGATCCAAATTTAGGTGCCATCGCTGTGTCTCAAGGTCATATGATCATCTTTTCTGATCTTCTGACAAAGTCACTGTGGAGGCCAGATTCACTTAACAACTGAGGCAAGAAAGATCATAAAATGGGGCAAAATTCACTTACCAAATGTCTCACTTAACAACAAAAACTGTGGGCTCAATTGTGGTCATAAGTCGAGGACTACCTGTACACAAAACAAATTTTATTTCCAACTACCAAATTTTATTGTGTTTCCCTGAAAATAAGACTGGGTCTTATTTTGCTCCAAAAGATGCCTTAGGGCTTATTTTCCAGTTAGGTCTTATTTTGAGGGAAATACAGTACTAAATGCATCCATCTGGCGGTCAATCTTAGCTGGGGTTTATTTTTGAGGTAAGGCTTATATTACAAACATTCTGAAGAATCATGCTAGGGCTTATTTTCCGGGTAGGTTTTATTTTCGGGGAAACAGGGTGTGTGCATAAAAGAGCTAAAGACAACCAAAGGCCCCTTCTGTTTTGCACTAATCCTTCCAAATTACTCACTGGATTGTTTTTAGTGGCTCTGGAAACCCTGTGCCTTTTGAGCTATAGCGACAGACATAAAGATAATGTAAATTCATGTCTCTTGTACCTGTCTCTTTCTCTACACATTTTTACTTGCCCTTTACTTGTCCTCTGTTTTTGAAATTTGCTGATATTTAGTAAATAAACATCAGGTTATGTTTTTGCTAGCTGAATTGAGTTGTGTGAGCTCACTCTAATTTGAGGGTGCAAACTAAACTGGAAATTTAAAACTAGTATTTTGCCCACAATCTTGCTGTCCCACCTGCACCATGCAGAGATTACCAACAGTCCTTGGGGAAACATGTAATATCCTCTGTATTCTATTCACTTACATGGTGCTAAGAGATGTTTGGAACAGAAGTAGTCCTGACAGTGACAAATGACTCCGAGCAGTCTGGCATTAATAAAACACATTGCAAGATGTGGCGGCTAGTGGTAAAAGTATCTGCTTGCATGTTTAATATAAAGTGCTCTAAATCTCAATATGTTACTACCACAGTGTGTTGCTAGCCAGCTAACGATAGCTAATGACTAATACGAGAGAAGAAAAGGTGAAAATATATTTTGCTTCAACTCAAGAAGTGATTTTTAGGAAATATCAAGTCAGTTGCCAAACAGAGAACATCCGAGGAGAGAAAGTGTGAAAACAAGCTATAGACTATTAATCAGGTTTATAAACAAAACAAGAAAATAGGGATCAGACAATATTTGGAATGGATTGGGGATTAGCATTTTGCAGAGAAATTCTCCTACACTATTTCCACAGTTCTTATTCAGTATTATAAAAGACAGCCTGCTTTTGAAAATTATTTCAAAGGAGAGGATAATTCTGGTGCAATTTTCATGGATGGACTATTTTTGATGTGCCATCCTCTTTCCTCTGACATACAGATTCTCTGACTTCCTATGCTTCAACTAAATCCAAAGGATAGGTATCATTTGGGAAAAGGATTAGGAAATAGAGCAGAAGACTTTGGGGTGCAAGTATGTCATGAGTCCTTGGATTGCAAAGGTGACTGACAAGCAAGTACTGAAGAACATAACACCAGATATGTCATTAGAAGGCAACATCATGAAACTATGTCTTACTTACTTTGGCCATCTCATGTGGCAGAATTTACTGAGTTAACAGTAAAAGGAAACCAAGCAATCAAAGAACATAGTGGCTGGACATCATCAAAGTTGACACTAGTCAGAGTACAGAACAACTCAAAGAAGTAGTGCAAGATCAGAAGATATGAAGAGACCTGACCCATAGAATCATCAAGAGTCTGACACAAGTGAATGTGCAATATCATCATTATGTCATGATAGTGATTAGTAATCTAGTCAAATATGTTTTAAAAGGCATGACAACTAAGTTAACACATAACTCATTAAAATCCTATTCCTATTCATAGAGTGCTTATGAATGTTTCCTCATCAAATTAGAGTTACAGTCAACCAGAACTAATCTATTAAAAAATTACATCAAATGATTGAAACAATTGCTTATCAGTTTTGCAGAAGATCTTAGAAGAAAAAATTCAAAATTCAAACAATCTTGATAGATTAAGGAAGTGGCCTGAAAATAACACAATGAAGAAAGGTTCAAATAAACTGTAATGCGTTTAGTGAATGTCCATGAAAGAAACAAAGACTAGTTCCTATGAACAGAAATGGAATGAACTAAGAATACTTGGCCTTGAGATATTTGAAGAGGAATATAATAATTTTATTTAAATATTTGAAGGCTGTCCCATAAAAAAATAAGATCCTATTCTCTATCTACTTAGCATTCTGGATACAGAATACTGATTTAAATTATCCCATTGAATATTAGTAAACTCTAGAAGTGATTGAACACCAAAATCAACTATAGACCAAGGTGAACAGCTGTTTATATATTCAAGCAAGGACTAGACCACAATTTAAATGTTGTGATTCAATGATTCTATCAAAGTTGTGTAAAAGAAAAGAACCTCAGCAGTAGCGCCCCATTATTTTTTTCCTGTTTTAAAACAATTTATTTAAATAGATTAAAATACAAAACACAAAAGTATTAAATTTGCACAAAAATAAAAAAGACAATAAAAAGACATTAACTAAAAAAGTATCTTTTAAAAAAGCACATATACACATAACTTCCTCCCTAGTTGAATGCTGATTAATATGATACAACA
>JANHFO010001891.1:89254-100415 GCA_032468095.1 Pareas carinatus | reverse complement strand
GATGATACTCAGCTGTACATCTCCACCCCAGGCCACCCCAATGATGCTGTCGAGGTGATGTCCCAGTGCCTGGAGGCCATGTGGATCTGGATGGGGTGCAATAGACTCAGGCTCAATCCCTCTAAGTCCAAGTGGCTGTGGCTGCCGGCGCCGCGATATAGTCAGCTCATTCCATCGCTGGCTATCGGGGGCGAATTTTTGGTCCCCATAGAAAGGGTTCGCAATTTGGGCGTCCTCGTGGATGCACAGCTGTCCTTAACAGATCATGTGGCAGCCGTCACCAGGGGGGATTTTTACCAGGTTCGCCTGATCCACCAATTGCGCCCCTTTCTAAATCATGATGCCATGCGGACAGTCACTCAAGCACTCATCACGGCCCATCTGAACTATTGTAATTCTCTCTGCATGGGACTCCACTTGGGGCTCATCTGGAAGTTCCAGCTTGTGCAGAATGCGGCCGCGTGGGGGTTTTTGGATAGTAGTGGGAGATCTCATGTGCTCCCCCTCCTGCGCGAGCTGCATTGGTTGCCGGTGGACTTCCGGGTACGCTTCAAGGTGCTTGTGATGACCTTTAAAGCGCTCCATGGCTTAGGACCCAGTAATCTTCAGGACCGCATTCTGTCAGCTAATACCTCCCACCGACCGGTTCGCTCCCACAGAGAAGGCTTCCTCAGGGTGCCGTTGGCCAGACAATGCCGGCTGGCGACCCCCAGGGGGAGAGCCTTCTATGTGGCTGCTCCCACCCTCTGGAATGACCTCCCCCCAGAGATTAGAACTATTATAGACCTTCGTGCTTTCCGTCAAGCAGTAAAAACCTATTTGTTTACCCAGGCCTTGCTGACCTGATCTGAACTCGCTCCCTTGCCTATATATTATTAATTTTAAATTCTTATTGGGTTTTTAATTGGTTTTTATATTTGACTTCAAATCAGCCACTACAATTATTGTTTTTATATTGTTTTTAATGTGTTGTCTGTGTGTTTGTATTTGTTACAACTGTTTTTATATGGCTGTACACCGCCCTGGGTCCCTTTGGGGAGAAGGACGGTATAAAAATATAAAAAATAAAATAAATAAAATAAATTGACTGAAGAAGGCATTGTGGAATGTGATGCACCACTGAAGATTTTATTGTCTATTGTAGACCACGAGATCATTGGTGGCTTATAATCCAGATGAATTCTCCATTTTACTATGGTATGAGGATAGGGTCCTGGAAACTACATCTGGCTGATTATGCTATACATCCTGATCAAATATGTAAGAAGGAAAATTGCAGAATTTGTAATTTGTATCTGCATGGGATGGCTGAGGGGGTAAGTGACAAAAGTGTGTCTTGCATATTTGTATGAAATTGTACACAAACTTACAATGTTGTAAGTATAAAAGGGCAGGGCTTGCATTTTGATGTTATAATGAATGTTTCATCATTTTAATATCATAGTAGTTAGGAACAAAAGCAATATGCAGTGGATATGATGCCTGTAGCTTCTGAAAAAATGCTGAATAAATGAATTAACTGTCTTCAACTTTAATCTAATTTATGTTGGAGCACAAGCAAGATGCCATGCCAAAGTAAAAGGCAAAGATAGGAAGAAAAGAATGCAGTCCACAACATGCACCATCAATTCATGGAGTTTATATTATGTTTTCTTTAGATGTCAGGCATGTCTCATGGTACCAACATAGCTAAAATAAATAGACCTCTGTCCCTGAAGGGGATTTTGTATGAGCAGGTGTAACACCAATGAAATCTATTTGGCCTTGAATTATTCTTGGTCTGACATCTAGTTCTGTGAAAGAATGGAATGGGATTAGATATAGATTTCTTTGTAATCAGTTGGCAAATAAGGTGGAAGCATGCCACTTTTCCCAATTTCACAAGTCTCTTCTTGTTTACTGAGGAAAAAACTTGAAAAATGGTTCTGT
The DNA here is from genome assembly GCA_032468095.1 of Pareas carinatus. Classification (NCBI taxonomy): domain Eukaryota; kingdom Metazoa; phylum Chordata; class Lepidosauria; order Squamata; family Pareidae; genus Pareas; species Pareas carinatus. The sequence continues at coordinate 98,486 of JANHFO010001891.1, read as the reverse complement.
GCCAATATTATGCTATTGTGTTGTTCTACTGACCTGAGATGTTGATATCAAAGGTCATGACTTGACAGTATTATTTAAAGTTGTATGTTCACCAAAAGGAATCCATAATCCACAAAAGCCAAAGTTGTACATTTATGTCCATCTAAAGTCTTGTCACTAAAAATCATTTCAGGTGTGATGTATTGCACATTTTATTAGCAACTTGCTTTGACTTTTTGATCTAAAACAGAGTAAGTTTTGCCTATAGGTTATCCCTATATTATATTCAAATGACAAGATTCAAGGGTCTTTCCATAGGATTAATTTGGTAGACAATAAATGTATGTCTATTTTGTTTCCCAAATATGTTGCAATGATCAGATATTTGCTACCCTATACATTCATAATTGCATTCATTGGTATCTGGCCTGCTTTGTTAAAAAAACTAGCATTATGCCTAAATTATTTTATATATTTTCAGGGCCTCTTGCATTTTTTGTTCAAATTCAAGGAATAAGTGTTTACAATGCCTTTATTCATATTTAATTAGAAACAAATTTCACTGAATTTCTTCTTCCTTGAACTGATGCTTTGATAAAGCATTCTTTCAACATGCCTTCACAAAGCAAGATAATGCCATGTTTCCAGCTGTCACATTGCAACTGTTGCACTCTATTGATTTGACAGGTTCAGTGGACTTTTGGCTACAGTCGTTAGCACATCTACCTAAGATGCTTCCACCAAAGCGAAGTACCTGCAAATTAAGCACAGTGCTTTAGACTGGGGGCATTAAGACAGAGTGCCTCACTATTCTATGTTGAGGTACCATTTCAAAACATCATTCCAACTATCACTTGAATCTACTCATACATAATAAAGGAGCCCTGTCCAGTGACTTTACTATAGATTTGTATCCTTTTATTTATTTTATTTATTTATTTATTTTGTTTGTTGTTTTTGATTTAAGGCATTGTTTATACTTTGAACTTATATCTGTCAGTATTTACATAAGAGGCTGTCAATAAATGCTTAGTCATAGTTTGATTTTATTAATTAAACCCTGTAAGATGAGAGTAGATTAGAGTGATTGAACAAAATAATAACTCAAGATATTTTATTTGTATTTTCTGGATTCTTGGGTTCTACATGAGCTACAAATGTCTCTCTTTTAGTATTTGGAAGCTAAGAATTTGTTCTAGCTATGGACTCTCTGTAAAATATTTATTCCACAAATCTCACTGGGAATTAAAATAGGATTTTTGTTTTCACTAGCTCTAGATAGGACAAATAATGCCACTAACAAATTCTATCTAGTATTAATATTTTGCTTTAAGGTATGATTTAATTTTTCAAATATGCAAGATAGTAGGGAAACATCTGCCATTCTTTTACCATAAAGTATTTTACATGCTTTCAGCGGTATGGGGTTTTTCAGCTAGTGCAGTGTTTTTCAAACCTGGCAATTATAAGATATCTGGACTTCAACTCCCAGAATTCCTATGGCTGCATTGTGAGAGTTGTCTATATATCTTAAAGTTGCTAAGTTTGAAAAATATTAGACTAAGGACTGTTTCTCCTACAAGGTTTACCCTTTAGTCCAGGGATTGAATTCCAGTGTTTTTTCCTTTAATAATCATTCACTACTACATTTAATTTCTGCTTGCTATTTTAGGTTATGACTGAAACTATAATACAGTAATATCAGTCTGCTCATGATATTTTTTAAAATCCTGAAAATTTTACTCCAATCACTTTCTTTGCTTACTGATTAACTGTCTGGATGGTTGGTTATACATTATTTTTAAAAGACTCTAGACAGTTTACAGCATACAATAAAATATAAATATATTTAATAAACAGGGTTTACAAGTAAATCAGAAAGTATTCTCAAAGTTCCCTTATGTTTTTAGTCTTTATTTCTCAAATAGTTGTGTTTACAAAGGTTACTGTATCTATTTGATTGACTTTTTTTCCTTTAAAAACACATTTGTAAGTCAACCTTTCCTTTTGTAAGCAAAAAAACCTGCTTTTCTTTTAGAAAAAAAGTACATTTTAGGCAAAAAAATACAAAATAATAGGTTCTCCAGAGAAAATCAGTTTAATCTGAGCTTCCCAAAATGAGAACATTCTTCAAAAAAAGACCAAATGTCAGTTTGCATCCTCTACAATAATGTTCAAACTAGAAAATGTATTTCTTTCCATGTCCTTCCTTGTTTCTCCAACAATAATGTTTCAAATGGCACAAACACTTGATGTTTACACATGCTTTTTAAATTCTGATCGAGCTTCTGCACTCACCAGCCAACAATTTGCTCTCAAACTATTCATACACTGCCTACTGAATTGCTTCCAGCTTCTAAGGAAAAGGTTCACCTTCTATTCACAGCTTGTTCCCTAGGAGACTCAGCTAGAGAAATGTCTGTGCATATGTTTATATAAAGGAACTGAAGTTCTCGCTTCTCTAACTTTCTTTTCCTTCATACTTCACTCCTGACATTGAAACAATTCATTGAGACTGCCATGGACAAGAAAAGGAAGTCCATAGTGCTACAGGCAGAATGTATGAAGAACAGAAGTTTAGTCCACAAAGCATTTCTGAGTTTAAAATGACTTGCTAATCCTATTGCAGAGTTGTTATACACAATAGCATTCCACTTGTCTTCTGCTATTAATAATTATAGCAATAGTATACGGCAATAACCTAGTTTGAATAATGCTTCTGTCAACAATGTGTCAGTGGTTGTGAAATATCTTTAAAACGTTTACCAAGATCAAACTTTTCCTTTTCATGATTTACATAAGATATTTTATATCGTCTCAAAACAAATGAAGACATTTTGAATAATCAAATACTATAAACATATCACTATCTGTGCATTTTTGCTAGTCAGGAATTCTGAGTGTTACAATCTCAACATTTCTGAAGATCACTAAGACTGGAGGTATTAAGATTTATTAATTTCAAGTGTCGTAATAGTCTTATGGAGACGAGGAAGAGCTGCAATCAAGAAAATGATCAGGTAAAAGAAGCCCGAATTCAAAGCAGTTCTCCAACAAGTCACTCCCTAGTCCCCATGAAGATAAAGGGAAGGAAAGTATATAAAAACTTCCAAGATTCTGTTACTGTTGGCTTATAAAAAGTAATATTGGCCTGCATGACTTTGGTTTCCGTGTCTGGTTTTATCTTGAAAGGCTACAGAAGTAAATCAGGTCAGGAAATGGATAGCAGAAGGATTGTCATTATTGTAGGGTATAATAAGAGAATGTTGAAAGCTTTCCAAAGTTTCCCTCCGTCCCTGTTATACCAAAAAATATTATTGCAGTGTTGCTTTGACTTTTTTGTCATGCCTTCCTTTTTTTTCCAGGACTGAAATGTCTTATGTTTTTCCAGCAAACCTTTATCAAAGTTATCTCTGCAATTTCTGGACGAAGAAAGCACACTCAGAGAAAGTGCTTGAATATCATAAGCGCACTGAATATCAATGTGCTAAACTGCTGGGGCCCAAGCAAAATAGTCATAGCTATGTGCTTCCATCTAATGGACAGATGGATTTTGGGTAGCTTCTTACTATATTGCAAGAAATAGACACTGCAGCACTAGATAGCAATTTTGCGGCTTTTTGATGCATGTTGCTTCACTGATATTAAGCTTGGGATAAAGCTGTCAAGTGCAGGAAATCAGTATTCAAGGGAGTTCAAATGAATGCATGTTTATTGCATGCTAACACTCTGTACAAGAATCTGAATTACCAACAGTCAAAGCAAATTGGTAATAGATAAAAGTCAGTGGAATTGAAGCTAGGCTACATTTAAATCTCTTGTGGGTATGAAAGGACTCAAGACTGATGATACACTTGCCTCCTCCCTCAGGCCCAGTCCAATCTTATCCTACACTGTCGGTGTTTTTGTGGGAATGGGAGTAAAAACTCCAGGCAGCTTACCTTGCATACTTTTTATGATTATCGAACTGATTTTCTTTCTGTAACTGAATGCTGTTAGCATTCTTTCATCTCCATTTTGCAGAAGAAAACAGCGGAAGGTAATATGAAAATTGCTTTAAAGAAAGAAAGAAAAAAGACAATGTAATATTCTGGAGGGTATTTGGAGAGTGAGAATTCTTACCATTTTATTTAGAATAGAGAGTAAGAATTCTCACTCTCCAAATACCCTCCAGAATATTACATTGTCTTTTATTTTATCTTGGCTTTCCCTTTTGGTATGTTCTGCAGGATGTAACTTGCAGGAAATCATTTTGGGGATGCAAAAATCAATAAAGTCTTGAGATGACAGCAAAGTCTAGAAGTTTCTCAAACTATTTGCTACCATCTAGAGGTCATTTACTTTTTCTGCCCAAAAGAATGAAATCCTTAATTGATTAATATAGAAATTACATAACCGTCTATTAAAAATTTCTTGAATAATCTAGAATTACTCATTTCCTTTTCTTTGCTCATCTGAACTCTCAACCACAAACATATTTCACAGTTTAAATTTCCTGATTTTTTTTTTCAAGGATCGCTCAATGACATGAAACAGAGTGCAATGACATCATCTGTTGATCGGGTTGATCTAGACTAGAAAAGATAAACTGTGTGTGTTTTTGCAGCATCTGTAAATTCTATCTCAATGTGATTGTCATGAGTTTAAAAATTGTAATTCATACAAAATGCAGCAGCAAAGTTGCCAATCAGTAGTAAACATAAGGATCATGAGGTTCATGCATTGAAAGATTTCCACTGGATCTAATTTGCTTCACATCTGAGTATTGGAGGGATCACTTCCCTTGTTACAAATTTCTCTGTTTATTAAGATCTACTGGTGAGAACAGGAAAATTTTCCAAAGAGCCTCTTCTGCAGATCTGAATGGTTAGACAGGTCCCCCTTATTGTCAGAAGACTATCTTTCTAACACATGAAAAGAGAGCAAATGTCTATGGAGATTCTCAATCATCCAAGTCATGGTCACCTCAAAAGTGATTTTTCCAAAAGGGAACTGGACTTTCCTTACTTTTTTTCCCTTGATAATGTTTCACTTCTCATCCAAGAAGTGAAGAAGCTTCTTGAATAAGAAGTGAAAAGCTTTCAACGGAGAAAAAAACAAGTCTAACTGCCTTTTGAAAAAAAGCACCTTTAGAACGTGAAAGAAAGCCTTTTCCTACAATGGTCACAGGAGCCGCGTTTGGCTTTGTTTTCCCAGTGTTGTCCAAAGAAACCTTTTTATTTCTAAGAAAAATTGTGTGTGCTTAATGAAAAGGCTACATTTGGAGACCAGATTGTATAATTTGTTCTATGGCAGGGTTCCTTAACCTTGGTCCATGAACTGGTACCTGTTCTGGGCAGAGGGACCAGAGGGAGCAAGGAACCAGGAAAGGGTTAAAGGGTCTCCTTTTACTGGCCATTAAGCATGGCTAATTTCCAGTCCAGCGGTCAAGAGCCACGAGATCACGAAGTTCAAAACCAGATCGTACCGGAGAGAGTAGTCACAATCCAGGCTGGGGTCAGGAGCACAGAGGAGCAACAGAATTTTTTTCCAAGAGTCCAAAGAAGCTGAGTTAGAATTGTTCAAGAACCAGAAGAGCAGAGTCAGGGTCCAAAGCTGGGTCAAGAAACAGGGATTCAGGAGTCAGGACGTATCCAATTCATGGAGCCGAGTCAAAAGCAGGAAACAGGCGTTTAAACAACAAGCCTCAAATCCCGTAGTGGCCAGATCTAGCAACTCTTGGTTCCCGGCTCATTTCAAGCCTCCTCAGAGGGTGGGGGTCACCTGCCATACCCCTGACGATGACAAATCGCCCGGCTCATCTGTGCTCTCACCTCCTCTCTGTGGATCCGCCTTCTTGTTCTTGCATCCACTAAATCTGTCTCAGCTGTGACAGCTTCTGGCTCTGCGTCTCCCAGCTGCTGATTTTCCTCCTCTGTTGGTTCCACCTCTGCCCACTGCTTGTCTCCTTCCCCTGTGACTTCTGGCAAAGCAGTTGTGAGGGAGGGCGGATGAGGCGGGAGTGGAGCAGCCAGATTCGAAGGGCTCTCATCCCCTGAGTTGTCAAGAGAGTACTCATTCAGTAAAGGAGGCCGGGACAGAGGCTGAGGCACGACAGCACTGGGCCACACCATGTCAGCAACCAGGCCTCACAAACAAGCCAAGCTCCATTTACAAAACGAAGGGAGCACGTAAAACCACGCCCCCCCCCTCTGGTCCATGGAAAAACCTTTCTCCATGGAATCGGTCCCTGGTACCCAAAAGGTTGGGGAGGCGTGGGAGTTCTATAGCAAATGAAAGTAGACTGTTACATCCTAAGGAACAGCTCCTACAGTGGAATCTTATTCGTGTCATTTTCTTCATTTCAGTGTCTCTAATTCACAGATAAATAAAGGATGGCAGTGTTAAGGTAGTTCTTTAACAATACTAAATTTTAGGCTAAACAGTTTCTTATAATACTCATATTTCCTATAACACCCCTTATGTGGAAATAAATTGTATTTATTAAGCTTTTCCTGCAGTATTCATCAAACAGCGGCAGGATCATTTCGATTGAGGAACTTTTCTGTTCTCTGAGGAACCTATGCAAAATACCCCAAAGCTTTGTATTAATTTGTATAATAGGAATTATGAAAAAATGCAATTCAAATTCCTAATCAACTCTTATTGTTTTAAGAATATTACAAAAATGAATTAAACAATTCTTTTTTCCCAGGAAGTTTAATGATTTTATAGTTTTAAAACAAAGGAAAAGAAAAAAGAACAATGAACCTTATATTTTAGCAAAGTGATAGCTCTGGGCACAAACATTTTTTTGAGCCAATAAGGAGTGACAGCAATAGACAGAGGACCATGTGCCTTGTATATCCTCCTCCTGGACCTGGCTATAAATTTGAAAAGTTGTTGAGGTTAGAACATGAATTCAAACAAAGAAAAATTACTTTCATTCCTTATGACCATCTTTGTGCTGACATCTAAGGGGACCCAGTACTGTTTTATTGGGTGGAAGAAATATAGTTAGGACAACAGCAAGGGATTTTATGATATATTTCTAAAAAATGATGCTTAGAAGGAAAAAATCATAGGAGACTGTGGGTATTTAAGCATAGCGCACAAAATCTAATAACTGGAGAGATCAGACATGAATGGGTTATCAGAAGAGTGATTGGAGGCTAGGTTTTGAGTTGGATATTAAATTTTTCACCAGTCCAATATGATTTGGTTGAGTAATTGTAAACAGCTCACATATCCTGATACAGAATGGTGTGGAATTCTGAGAGTTTAACTTCACATGCTGGCTCAGGAATTCTGGGAGTTGAAGTCCACAAGTCATAAAGAGGTCATCGTTCCCCACCTCTGATTTAGAGGGTATATATGATCAACCTAGACCACTGTAACCATGTACCTGTAAAGGGGAGGGAAGATGGGGGACTATTATCTATTTTTTTTCTTTTCCTCTTCCAATGTTCAGTTAAAATATGTATGTAAGCTTAAGTTTAAATTAAGTTTAAAAGTGTAAATTAAAACTTTAAAGTAATTTAAAAACCTTTGAACACTTAAATAAACTTTCTACTATGTCCTTTCCTCCTCCAGCTTTTAAGCTACATGCCTGAATCACCAGATTCATCCAACAAACGTCTGTTTCATTTATTAACCAGAATTCTCTGCATGTATAAAGGAGCTTCACCTGTATAATATATATTTATGGAGAACCCATGAGCCCTAATTAAGTTCCACTTCAGGATCAGATGTAGAGCTAGTTTCCCAACTAAAGCAATTCTGATGTAAATCCTTCCATTTTGGCTTACCAGTGTTTCTAGAGAAGAGAAATTCCACAAAGGAAGGCAAATATATGTGTTTCCCAGATAATGTTGCAGGATCCAACCTGAGTTGGTCACCAGGACCAGAGGTTCAGTCTTCCAAGTTTTCAAACTCATACTGGAGCCCATCCTCAGGGAACTTCTCTCTCTCTCTCCAGAATGGGTTGGAGCTCATTCTCAGGGAACTACTTTTTATCTAGAATGACATTCTGGAAAGAGAGAAGTTCCCTGAAGATGGGCTCCAGTCTGAAAGATTGGAAGAATAAACCTTTGGTTCTGGTGACTGACTCAGATTGGATCCTGGAGAAACCCCAACTACATCTTTCTTATTTAAGATAGCGCTTTAGCATAATATCAGATGTTTTATGGTGAAAGAATACTGGCGAGCATACTTCTGGCAAAACTATGTGGATGGAATTGTGTTTCATGTCTATTATATCACTGTCTATAGTGGTGTATTCAAATAATGAGTGCTGCTGACAGAATCAGAACACAAATGGGGCACTGAAAAAGAAAAGTAGGGCTACAATATCTGGACTGTATAAATCCAGATGACCTTTTTGCTTCCATTGTGGTCATCTGGATTTTTTCAGGACAGGTATCACACTTTAGAAAAGGGAAAACATAGCTAGCTAGCAATGTAAAGAAGAGTTCTTGTATTAGGAAATGAAGAAATCATATGAGCCTTTTTTCATGTAGACCTATCAAGGTTAGGGCTAGCAAATTTTTGATTTAATGTCTTTGTGGCATTATCTTCACTCTTTTCAAATCCATACCAAGTCATTTGTAAAATGCCTTGGCTTTTCTGATGTATTAGTAGTGTATTGCCCTTTAAGTAAGCAACTAAATGCAGCAGTTTTGCAATGGGTGCAATGTGACAATTTGAATTTCATTGACAATTTGCAGCCACCAAATGGCACCTGGGAGGATTCACCTGGCACCAATTAACCATTTTAAGCTGGCAAAAACCATCTCCCTCCTCTATGGTCACTTAGTTCCTCTAAAAACAGCCCAAAAATCTTTTTTCCCCAAACTCTGTTCAGATATCTGAGCCAATCTCCAATCTCAATAAGTCTGAATAGCAGCTGAGTAGAGGCAGGGAGGGAGCACACTCTTTCTGTTGCTTCATGGTGCAATTCTTCCTTGACTTCTCTGCTGTTGCTAAAATGCACTTCTAGAATATTCCTAGCCCCATTCCACATTAAGAGATTGGCAGATGTTTTCCCATGAACAATTATCTTGGAGGAATGAAGAAAGGGGCAAAGTTGGGAGCATCTGCCAATTCGTCTCCTTAATGTGTCCTATATACACTCTACAAGGTCAACGGCGTTTGAGGTATTGTGCCTTTGACAGGATAGAGACTGCCCATAGAAAAATCAGATTTTATTCTGCTAATAGTTTTATAGATGGTCAAGGATTAGTGAGGAGCTGTTTAATTTATCTGTGAGGAAAAA
>JANHFO010001891.1:48689-73097 GCA_032468095.1 Pareas carinatus | reverse complement strand
CCTCTGGACTTGTTCAATTGTATTAATGTCTGTTAAACAATATGGATTCCATGCAGATGAGCTGTATTCGAGAATTGATCTGGCAAAGATTTTATATGCCCTGAAGAAGCTTCACAAAATTAGGTTGACAACTCTTAATGCTATTTTGGCAATGCTGTTGCAGTGAACTCTTAAGAGATCATTTTGTAATAGACAAATTGGAAATTTGAAGTCTAGATCTAGAGAATACAAAAGGAATTTTTACATGGGCTTCTACAAACAGAAGAATCTCCTTGCTACCTTATACTCACTCAATTTTTTTCAGTATGATCACAATTTTTTTCAGTGTGATTCTCTATATTCTTTCATCAATAATTTATGATTAAGTCTTGATCACATTGTTAGGCATCTGTATGTCTCAAAAATGTTTTTGCTTAGCTATGGAAAGCTCAGACCAAAGGTACATTTTTGTCATATTCTGTCTATAGAGGAAAACCTAACAATATTCATTACTGGATTCAATAAGGGTCCATCAAAATAATACCCATATGTTGTGAAATAAGAAGCATTGTATATTGTATATTTCCCCATTGTGTATTGCATCAAGCAAGTGCTACTAAAGATCTAATACTGAAGTAAAGATCTAGCAGATATAATAGATCTAGCAGATATAATATCCTGCCAAATACTGAGATATACTTATTCTTACATTTATTCTACCAGGGTAGGACAATTTCTTCCCCTACAGAATGCATAACTCAAGTATAGAATCAATTTGATTTCCAAAACAAATTGCTAGCACTGTAAAATCAATGGTCACATTAACATTCATGGAAATATAGTTTGCAAAGCAGCGAAATATGTCACAGAATAGAGCCATTAGAATTACAGCACCCTTGTTTTTCAAATTTGAATAGGAAGTATTAAAATATGTAATACAAAGCAGTTTCCATACATAAGCTCCATCTAGAGGCTATGAAATAGAATTAATAGAAAAACTTTTTTATTGGAAAGGAAAATGCTGTCGCATCATTTATTAGGCAAAATAAAACATTAGTTGACATTTTCAACTTTTTCTGTTAGTATATCTATGAAAAAAGGGGAAAGAAACATACTTGAGTGTAATGTAGACACAGTTAACTTCCTCTTCTCTTTCAAAATATTGAACTCTTTCAAAGAACCTGCCTTCAACTTACCATCAAATTCCTTTGTTAAAAATAAACTATATCTTCCAATTGTTCACAAGACCTTTTTCTTTAAAAAAAAAAAACCTCAAGTCTCCAGTACAGAGTCCTAAGGGAAAAAGAGCAGGAGGGCAGGAAAGCATGGTCTTTATTTATATTTTAAATATGGGCTGACTGTTTAAAATATGTCAGCCCAGAAGAGACTGTGATGGTAACAAAACATGAAATATACATTTTGTTGTTATCTCTAAATGAGTCTAGATAGCAAAAAGTGCCTGTATCTTCTTCTACTACCAGTTCTTAGGAATACTGCTGACATAGCTGAAGTCACAGAAGTTGCTCAGAGAATTCATGAAATTAAAGCCAAAACCAAACTAAGCTAGTATAATCAGCATGATTGGATTATATGCATTGGTCCACTTCTGGGGCCAATCTAAATAGACATGACAATTTATTTTCTGTCATAGTGAACCTAATTTACTAATCATTGCTCAGATCACTGTTTGCTGTTCCAGTCAGATTCCTGCATGCATTCCCACTCTCCCCCCCCCATCCTCCTATCACATACAGACACAACCTCCTATAGAGATAAGTAGGAATGCTTTTTCAAGGTTGGCCAACATAAGATAAATGTATAGGAAAATAGAAGGAGGAAGGAATATTATGTATGCATGATGCTTTGAGTTATTTATGAAAGTAGTAAAGGCAGAATAAAACAAACAAATTAAACAAATTAAAACTTGTAATTCTATTTCAAACTGATGACTTTAGAACATAGGAGAGTGAAATGTATCTATAAATGTTTACGCCTGGAAGTGGAGAAGATGGTGAGATTAAATTTAGCATGAATAGAATCTTTCCATAATGCCAGCAACAAAAAGGATAGATTTTTCAAAGCATTTCTTTTGTGTTGCTGCATAGTTTATGATTTCAGTGTAGAGAAGACTTTGCAAGTAATTCTCTCCCACACATATACATGTACACATCTGCAAAGAAGCCATTCATTAAAAGGCCAATTACAAATCTCTTATGTTGCCTTTTCCATCACAAGAAAAAATAAAGCATCAAAGCAAGCAAGTCAGATTATGGAAATGCCTCTTATAAAAGTTCATTTATTTTTCCCATGACATTCCAAATATCAAAATCTGTGGTTTACAAAAGAAAGTCTATTTGCTTTAGCACTCTTTAACCTTTATTTTGCCCCAGATAGTCTGCTTGTATAACACATAAACATGAGAAAAGCATCTCTGAGAATATATAGCTAAAAAGAATGGCAAAGCAACAATGGAGAAACAGACACATGCATAATGTTTCATTAAATGGTAGAAGAGAAAGAAGGGCCAGCACTTAGATAAATACAATCCTAGAACATTCCTGGAAATTAGTTCCATGCCCGCCAAACATAAATGAATTTTGGGATCAAATGGTAAATAAATAGTAGAAAAATGAACCAGGAATGAACATTAGCTGTCTGTCTTAATAATACATAGCATTTCTACAGCACATTTCCAATGTTCAAAGCACGGCACATATATTATTCAACAGCTGTTACAACTGCCTTGCATGATATGTCAGTATTTTTATCCTTGTGTTGCAGATGGAAAAGCTGGAGCAAGAATAACAAATGGAATATTTACAGTAACAGCGCCTAGCGAGTTGATGTTAAAGGGTGATATGTGAAATGGAGACTCATCACCTCAGAAGTCTCTAAAAAGAGGTGTGTCTCTTCATGGTTATTTGTGTCTTTAGATTAGTCTGCCTACTTGGTTAGCAGGATGTCTTTGTTCCTTCTTTTATTTTTCATTGTTTAAAGAAGAAAGAATGAATACCTCATGGATCATGTGGGCAACCTTTTTCATGGGGAATAAGCCAAAGATCTTATTGCATGGATCAATGGCATAACATACATGAGGTCTTGCCATCAATGTGGACAGAACTAAGATTTCCAAATTCCCCTAGGTTTGGAGATTTGTTTACTTTTTAAAGTGTATTAAACCAATATTATAGACAGCCAATTTGGTGTAGTGGTTAAGGCACCAAGTTAGAAGACTGTGAGTTCTGGTTCTGCCTAAGGCACAAAGCTAACTAAGTGACCTTGGAACAGTCAGTGAAAACATCTACAGGGTATCAGGGGCATCCACAGAAGAGTGGGGGTTTCCGTGGGGACAGTGGCATCTGTAAGAGGCTGGGGGCATCTGTGGAGGATGGGATGTTCACAGGGGGGACAGTGGCCTCTGTGGGGAGGGGAAAGTCCGCAGCAGCAGCAGTAGCAACAGCAGTCCACAATGAAATTGAGTGTCATGGTTCCCATATTTCTCTCCCTCAAAGTGACTGAGACAGTAATCCATTGTAAGAGTTTATTGATTTATTAGAGAGGTAACATCGGTATAACAAAGACTCCGGAAGACGACTCTGTCATGGGAAAACAAAAGCTGTATTTTAAAAGTTCTTTTCCTCAGTCACTCCCCCTTCTCATGGAGGCATCATGGCAACCAGGACAAATCAGCGGTGGTGGCATGGAGAATGGCACGTGATAGAGAATACACCTGTTTTAAACTTAAAACCATTTAACTTTTCTCATGGTCCTCCGCTCTTCCCCCTCCCCTATCCAAAATGACAGATTTACTTAAAGAAACAGACTTCAGTTCTGCCAACGAGGCTCAGAAGAAATTTGACATTGAGTTTGACACCCCATTCTACAGATCTACAGCTTCACTGTCAGTATTTTGCGGTAGTGGTCAGACAACATCTCAGTAGAGGTCATAAGAAACATCAGAAGAAGCCATAAAGAAAAGTTCCAGAGTTCAAGTTGTATATTCCTGTGAAGAAACTGTTGAGTTGAACAGTCAAGATGAGATTCGTGAAGTTATCGGTTCTTTTGGTTTAGATTGGCAATATTCAGTTTGACAAACCATTTGAGACAACAATATTTGGACTTCTAGTAAATACTACAATTCCTTTTCTGAGAAAGAGAGAGATTTAACATATCTAAATAGGTTTAATGCTCTTTGGTTAGTAGCTAAAGTTGCTAAACTAGAAACCAGAAGACTGGGAGTCTTAGTCCTGCCTTAGGCATGAAGCTAGTTAGGTGACCTTGACAAACCACTTCTGAAAATGCCACCAAGTAAAGTCTATGTGGTTGCCACAAAATCAAACTAACTGAAAGGAACCAAAATAAAAGAATGAGGGGAGGAAAGTTGCTAAAGAAGTCATCGCCAGCCTGTGCCTTTCAGATGTGCTACAATACCCAGCTGCAGCATCCAAGCTTCCAGATATTGTGTTCATCAGCTGTAAGTGCTGCAGTTCCAAGTCTAATTTTATCTGATCAGTCCTGTTTTACAAATTCTAGCTGTTTTATGATTTCAAAGTTATATACTGAATAATTTAGAGGATTTTTCTTGAAAAACTGTACTTAATCTACATTATTTTAATTTGTCATAAAGGTTTTTAAATCTGTTGAGAAGAAGGTTAGATTTTTTTTTAAATAATTCATAATATAAAGAAGTACCTCCAGAAGATAGCAAGAAAGACACAGTTGATTGAAGGTAGCTTTAAACACTCCATAGTAATAAACTAATCCATGACGCTTTATGCTTCCAGCTGAAGATTTACAAAGGGAAACCCATATGAGTTAAAGAAAGTCTTGTACATCAAGCATTAATCTGATAGTCATATGCAACAAGGCAATACATGCAATTTATGAAGTTCATCATGGTGCAATAAACTGATAGTTTTGTTGCTATGTTAGAAGTAAATGAATAAAAGGTTTCTACCCTTTTCTTATATAGAAAGCAAAATGGAAAGCTGAAAAGACTTAATAAGAAACCAGAACATTAAAGAAAAGAGAGGCTGCTAGCAGTTGAGTAAAGCACATTTATTTTACTTTGTTACTTATAGGGAAGGCATGCAGAATGTGGCTTTGGGAATTTTTTCAAATTTCTTTACAATGTCTCTGCGTAAGCATATTCTGGGAAATGCAGAGAAGGCTGTATAACTTTGGCTCTGAGTCATCTAACCAGAAAGGAGATTGAGAAGGAGAAGGGGACTTGGAATGGAAGACTGCCTCATCCATAACAATGCATTGGGGAAATGCATTCTGAAAGAATTTTTCCCTCTGTTCCATATCGTCTTTGATCCATCCCAACTCTTTCTTTCGATATTCTTCTGTTCAGGTGTTAACCACGGTTTCCTTTATATAACTGGATCAAAAGAACAAGAATGGGAAACCCTGCAAAGCATGGGTTTGGGGATTATTTTCAACCACTTAATAACTTTTGGGCATAACAAATCAATAACACTTCCATTTTAATTTATATTCAATTGTCATCTTTTCCCAAGGTGGATTATATAGGGGAGTCCATTCATATAATCCCTACAATTAGTATTTCATGTGGGGTGGGCTAAGAAAAAGTGACTTTGGGCAGTGTTCTAGTAAACTCTCATGGCCGAGAAAGAATTTAATCTGGTCCAACATGCTAATTACTACATCAAAAAGTACATACAGGAACAACATATAGCTGAAAACAGATAATGGGGCACAGCAATATGTAAAGAGTGCTATGTTTTTTTTAATTAGGTCTGAGCTGAATTTTTGCAGTTGTGACTTTTCAGTGAATATAATAAATATCTGGAAAGGAAGTTCTATCCATTATTTTTCATTCTAAAAAGAATAAGGAGGAATAGGATGGTTATGAGACCAAAGTGAAGATGGTATAATAATGTCAAAATAGGTATATCCAGATTTGGATAGGTAATAGCAAAGAAGAAAATTGCCATTCTGTGATATTTTTCTTGATTTCATCCTGAATTAAGAAAAATGTCTTCATTAAATTTTGCAAACCACTGAATAATCATGGCTCCTGGTATATTTCAAAGGATATTTATTTCCCAGCAAAACATTTTTCTGTCTCTTTTGTATGCAACCTTAGAACTTAGGAGGTGATATAGGAGATATGTATGAAAGGTGATGAGTGCATGAATGGAAGAATTATTACAGAATCTTGTATTATTGACTCCCAGTTTTCTTGCACAACAGTTTCTTTTGTGCAACATAATGGATTCATGGCATGAACCAATCTCTCTGCAAATAAATATATGTGAATAAATGTCTTAAATATTGGAAAGTACAAGAATGCCCTTTCAACCTTTCTCTTCTCCATTGGAAACCTCTTGCAAGGGGCAATAGGGTACATCACATAGCTTGCATGGTTCAAGAGTTCAGACTGAAAAGAGAGACAAGAACAGACATCTGTTTACATTGCCAGGTAATGCTTTGAGTCATTTTTCTGCTTGTCATGTCTCAAATATTTTATTCAGGAAAAGCAGAAGGCTTTTATCTGGGTTCTCTTCTGATAAAAGAGAAGTTTTCAGTAACTACTATTTGAATTCATTATGTTTACTTATGGTTTACTTAAACAAAAAATTTGTAGTCACATATAACTACTGTAAAGTGTTTTTAAAGGCTGGTATGTATCCATTTTGTGCTGATTAATCCTTAATTAAGCTTAATCATTAAGCTTTACAGCAGAGAGAGAGGTGTCTATTTTTGTCTATTTGATTATACACCCTTGATTGAATAGATCATGATAAGTTATGGACATCCCTGAAAATCATGGATATACAGAATTATCTAATCTGTCTACTGATGAATTTATATCATAATTTAAACCAATAGTTGCTTGCAGGATACAATATGAGAGTGCAAAGATTTTAGGCAGTGAGAATCCGAGGTAAATAAGTTGAGAAAAAGGAAAGACTATCTTAGACTAAAAAATTCAAATTGATGATGACTATAGTCATAAAATAAAGAGACAACTGCTACTTGGGAAAAAAGCAATGACAATTCTAGTCAAAATATTAAATTGCAGAGACATACACTGACAATTAAAAATGCATTGTTTTCCTAGTTATAATTTTTGACTATGAATGAAGAAAATTTATTGTTTTTAAATTGTGGTGCTAAATAAAATATTTTGAATATTTTGGACTGAAAAAACAACAAATCAGTACCAGATGATAAAAATAGAATGGAAGCACTAATAACAATTTCATGCTTCTTCAGTTAATTCATATTCCTGTTTCTTCTTCCATCCCCTGAAGAAGAAAAGTGTTGATTATAGCCTCTCCTCTCTATGACATCATGCCATTTTGAAAGATCTGTAACTTGCTTTTCAAAGTCATCATTCACATTTGTTGAGAGAGCAAAGGTGGTGACCAGATTGTAGGCAACAATACCAACATATACCTTTTCTTGTTGTTCCACTTATTTTAATACTTGTTTATTTCCCATACCTTGAGTATTAGTCTAAAGATCATGAAATTTCTCCGCCAATGCTCTTAGTTTTTCTTGGAATAGCTTAAGAATCTCATTTCAGAAACAAGCCCAAATTTTACTGAACACACAGATTTACCTCAGGGTCTGATTTTAGAATGTATGTTTTTAGTCACTACAGAATTAAGTATAAAAACTTCTTAACTAACCTGTTGTTTATCTTCTGGCCTCAGTTCATCATCTAGCTATTTCAGACTATGGATGAAGAAAATAAATATTTTTTATAGCTACTCATTGACTTGAATTGCAAAGAAAGAAACATAGAACAGGGACAAAAGAAAAACTTGCTCCGTGGATCACTGTCTTTCTTCTAAAAACATTAATAAGAAAATAGTGGTAGAACTGACATGTTGTGTCTGTTTTTTAATGCTACTCGTAAGTGTGTCATTGATAATGGCATATGGGCAGGACACAAGATGCAGGAGAGAGTTTGCACAATCATGCTAAATCAGCTATATCTGGAGTTGCCACAAATGTTTAATTAAATCTTTTCTGTTGATGTTTGTCTGGCTAAAGAAGCCATTGATGTTTGTTTCCACAGTTACACCATATTGTTTATGTAAGAGACATTTTTTGTCTGGCTCTTCTGATGAGACCTGTCATTGAACCTGTGGCATAACTCTCATTTTCTTCAGAGCATGCAAGCCCCACAACCACATCAAGGTAGTGCTTCACTATGAATTATTATTATTTAAATTTATTACATCCATTTATTATAGTAATTGACTCCAAAACCCTCCGAATAGCTTATATCAAATATACAACTAATACCAGAGCAAAGAAGCATAACAGTCCAGATAAAGCATCTGTAACAATTTTTAAAAACCACAATAAAAGCCCATTTACACAAACTCCAGATCTCGGAACAGGTGTGTGTTTCAATAATATCCCAGATGTATCACTTTTGCACTTAGAAATGTACATATGTAGGTTCCTTTGTGACTATGTATTTGGAAGAGAAGGATGAATAAGAATGTGTGCTTGACTTGGAATCTTCTCCCTGTGATTGAAATAAACATATTCATTTCATATGCATTGAAATGAACTTATAAAATTATTTCTCACAGCCAGTTGGAGTTGGGTGGCTATAACACATCTAAACAACCAAATAAAGATTGTCCATGTGGAGTAACTCTACGTCTGTGGAAAAACAGAATCCTATATGATGTACACCCCTTGGAGTTACTTGTTGTGATGGGTAGATGTGGAAATAAGATGAATAAACAAATAAAAACATGACTGGAACTATTTCATAGGCCTGTGCATAGTGGCTTTAGTTTGACTTGACAAGCAGCTTTGCACCCCATAGACAACATTCACCACTTAGATGAGATGAAGTGATGAAGAGGTGTCATGATGTGTAGCAGTTTGGGGTGATTGCTTGTTGAAGTAGTAAGTAAACCAAAATAACACAGCTGCTTTATTTGGGGCGGTTCTTAGATATAGAGACTGCTTCACTTCCCAAAACTGCTTTGAGAGGCAGTTTTGCTTGAATTCACATTAAAACAAAACACGTTTTTCAAAGATCTATGTAGCCCTATTTATTTTGCATATTCTCAAGGTCACGTCTGTGCAGCTCTGCTCCATGCTCATCTCTTCGTAAATGTTCACCCTAGTGTTATGGAGCTGTCCTTGGTAGAGCAAAACTTGCTTGAAGCTAGTTTCTGCTGGTATTTTTCCTGCTCTGTATTCAATCAGCTAGGAAAGAATATATCTTTCACTTTTTGCTGCATTCTATTTTTTTAAAACTCCCACTTTTTCATACTATGCCTTTTCAAGGACTTTCCAAATAAAGTTTTCATCAAGAAATGAGGCACACAAAATTCTCACGCATCTGCATCAGACAAATTCAGCAGGTATAGCAGAGATTCAAACTGATTACAGCCTGCCATTAAGCTATTAAGGAATCTGCCTCATAAATGTGACTCAATACACAGAGATTAAAATGCTGACTTTTATGAACTAAGCACTCAAGTTCTTTGCTTAGTTGGCTGAATCTGTCAGTTTTCCTTTCCCCCACATTCAATTATTCTTGAATTTATTGCAATCCTTTATGAAATGGTTTGCAAATATTACTTTAAAAATAGAAAAATTATCACCCAGTTCTTATCATCATCATCTTTGAGCATTAACAGCTGCTTCTGGTACAAAAGATGCACACCCTTTCCTTTTTTCTCTTCCTCTGTTACTTGTGGCTGCTTATGACATCATACCATACTTTCCTTCCAAAATACTACAGAATTGGCAGTGGAGAAAAATGCTGCTCTTAAAATCTAAGGAATGTAGAAAAATTAATTCTATTCACTACTGGGCAAACTCATCCATTTTCCACTTCTTGAATACACATATTGTTTTGTAGAACAAAGGTTCTAATCATTTAGATTCAAGACAAGAAAAACACCATAGTACCGGTACATAAATGAATTTTATTAACAACAAAGATAGAATAAAGGCAAAGAAATGGGTGCAAGATTCACATGCATATTCTTAGTCACCAGGAACTCCAAGATTTGAGTTAGTTGGCAGTAATCAGTTGAATTCCATGGAAATCAATGTTGCCATATAATTGCACAGCTGTTGTCCTCACCAACAACTAAGGCTTAGAGCTTACCTAAATGTTCCATTAAAAAAATGTTCCATTGTGTGTCTATGAGAAAATTGCCTTTTGCTAGGAAAAACAACATGAAGATTGCATTAATAAGTTTATCATGAGCTACATGCTAGCAGCTTGTTTGCAAATTAGTTCAAAGCATAGTGAAATTAAATTAATTACATAAGATTGCCAGAAAACCTTCCCTCCTAAATCAGACTCATCAGAAACATCATCCATCAACAGTAACATAAGCTTTCTAGGGCTGGCAGATCTAAAATTATCTCATAGCAACATGGTTTAACTTGAGTCCAAAGAAAGTTTAGGTCCATAGTAACCAAATAAATGCTGTAAAATAAAACATAATAAAAATCAACTGAATTTACTTAGCCAATTGCTTCTTTATATACAGTAGAAAGTTCTTTTGCAGGACATTCACTCTATTGAATGAAATCTATGCTTTAATGACTTTTTCATTATTTAAACTCAACCAAACCTGTGCACCAAAATGTATACACATTGTAAGAAAGTCTCACCAAGACTTTATATTAAAGAGAATTTTACAAAAATATAGTTTGGAAAAAAAGCATTTTTTAAATGATATATTACAAAAATGGCCACAAAGATAGCGATATTTCATTTTTACAAATAATTTCCCCCTAATACATAGTATTTATTGATCCTTTCCTTTAGAATGTGTATTTTGTGCCTAAATGAAATATCACAAAAGGTTACATAAACAATATATTTACAGAAATTCACATAAAAATATAAATTTATAGCTGGACTAAAATAAATAGTCTAGGGAGAAAGAATCACAAACTAAACTATAAATAAAACAGAAAAATTTAAAGGCAGGAAACAGAGAAATGGAATAAAATCAAAGATGAGAATTTGTGGTCTGCAATGCCCAATATAGACCAGTAACAACAGTTTGGCCAAAACCTGCATGTTTGGAATGACTAATATTATTCTGCTCAGAAGGTTCCTGTAGTTTTAGCATATACTGTATCACTAAATCTTTTTGACTGAAGGCTACATAGTAATGACTCTTGCTCATTGGCTATCAGAGACTACTACTTTGGGTAGATTGTCTCTTATATTACAGACTGTATATTTTATTCGTTGTTTACATACTGCTTTTATTGTTTTTAGTAATAATCCAAGGCAGAAAACATATCTAATATTACTTCTTTCTCCTATTTTCCTCACAATGGGCTGAATGAAACTGACTGGTCCAAAATCACCCAGTGAGTTTTCACGCCTCAGTTGGGACTAAAACTCACAGTCACCTGGTTTCTAACCTGGTGCCTTAGCTGATAGACTAAGGCTCTTATATCTGAAATATCAGTTCTAATAAACATTGGTAGAGCTTCTGAACTTCTTGACTGAGTCTTGTCAACAAAAATGCTGGACTTGATGAACCATTATCTTGATCCAGCAGGGCTTTCATTCTCTCCTAAATAAGTGCATTTGCCGTGAATAGTTTGGCATGATTGATCTTTCATCATTAATAACAAATTGCTATTGAAGGCTTGTATACTTTTAGAAACATATCGAAACCACAGTTGGAAGTATTTGCATGTATTATCTTTCATAATGCAGCAAGGTTTGCTGTGTATTCATCCCATCATTCAGATAATGGAAACTGAATAACATAGAAAATTGATGGTTTTTCTCTGAGGCAATTTAAATTCAATCAGCCAAGAAAGAAGGAGATAACAGGCTCTGGACACAGAACACTAAACAGAAACAACCTGGTCCATCTCACTCAGCAGTTTTCTGAATCTGAAGATACCTTTTACTCTTGCAAGAGTAGGTTTTTCCTAAACATTAGAATTGAACTAGCAGTTGTTAATAAAAGACATATTTTCCCCTGGGGTTTGTCAGCTCAGCATTTGAAAGCTCATTTTACAAGCAGACCAGCTTTGTATTTAAACGGGATCTGAACATAAACTCTGTAGTCAAATGAATAAAAGGGTTGTGTTCTTATGGATTTTTTTTCTTATTTTAAAACATAGATAAATAGGCTTTTGAGAATTTGATTCTTAATTAATTAATTCCAAATGCCTTTACTTGAATAATAAAGTGAGTGTTGAGTGTTATCTCTGGAAGGTTCCATGTTTGGCAGAGTTTTACTTGATGCATTTATGATATCCCAAAGGTGTAATTATCAATAGTCTTCAGTGTCAGCTCAGAACAGTTATAGTGAGAAGATGAGAAGTTCAAGCATAGACAAACGTATGCAGCTAGACTGAGACTTAAGCAAACCACCAAATAAATTCAAATATACATTTCATTTAAACAGATGGTGGCTTATGCATCTATTTGAGCTTTTTATGAGAACGGTTCAGTGCAATGGCCTTTCCCATTAGAATTAAAACAAATAACAAAGGAGAATGTTAAATTCCTTACATATAAACAAAATGAAAGAGTGATAAAGAAAGAGAGAGAATGCAACTTCTGTTATACTTTCTATATCATGTTTATGATACATACATGATAGTAGGAAAAGAATCCAGAATCTATATACTGACATATCTCCTACCTAATGGAATGTAAGCAATAGAATGCTGGTTTGTGAGGAAGGTTCTATTTTGCATAGAATAGCATAAGCATGTTTGGGGACCCATACAATGGTGACTACTGCTCTGAGTGGGGATAAGCTAGCTGTGAAAGTGGGGATGCTTCATTCTCACTTCAGGAAACTGAATGTGTTGCAAAACATCTCAAAGATTGAGGGGAATGGGTGATGGCAGAAAATGGGGGAAATTGTTTCATTCTTATTTTACTGGCACTAACCATTTTAGCGATAGATCCAGTTGACACAATACAGAGCTCAATATTAATCACTGAATAAGGCCTTAAACTAAGAAATGTTTGCCTTCATGTTTATAAAGCTGCTGTTTACTAAGCCACAAGTTCTGAATCTTATTTAATATTCCAAGTTTGAGAAGAACCCTGGAAATGATGTTTCATTTATAATGCACTAATTTGTTAAAAACCTGACAATTTATATTTTAAATCAAGTAACTATTATGTATTTGGTATCATATCATATTTACGTCTTTGTTGTTTCAAGAATGCAAACTGCACATATTCTAGTTATATATTTTTTCAGCTGAAGTCATCAATATTCTATTCTAGAGTTGGGAAGAAGTATAGTACTTTAAGAGGAGCAAACTTCTTCAAGGGAATGGATTTCAATGTGGCAGTCTGGTAAAATTTGTCCTGGAGATCTTATCAAAACTACTGTATTCTTCTTTTATTGCAATGCAAATCAATGATTCCCACTACAAGCAATTAAAGAAATAATTGCACAATACACTTCAATGAATTTCAGTGCTGTTTTATTAATATTCAGTGCATTTTATATGAATTCAACTATGAAATCTATACAATGAAATAATAATGGCTCCCAGAGAAACATAAATGGCTTCTTAAAGGGATTTTAATAATTACTATATGGATGCTATATTTTATAAAGAGATTTTTTTAAAAAAAGAATAAAAGTACAGCAATCAAGGTAAGTGTTCCATTGTGTGTCTACATATGGCAAAATAAAAAACATAATCAACTCCAGAAATAATAATTGCAGGAAAATGTATACTCATCTTATTCACCTCATAAGAAGCATTTATTTATATTTTTAAAGGATAAACAGAGACAGAGATTGGTTTAAAAATTGTTGATGCTGATGTAAAATATTTTGGAAAGATTTTGTATAGTTTAATATTGTTGAATTTAATAGGACATAAATGCTAAGACATGCATTTCAAAATTTAAACTCAAACATTGTGTTATATCATGCTTTGTTCATGCTGTAAGGTAATGTGCTATAAACACATTTTGACTTCTCTAGGCTGAAATATCTGCTGTCTGAGCACTGTTATACTATAGATAATTTGAAGAAGAAACGGAAGTGGTTCAGGCAATGTCTCCTTCTCTCAACTAAATAAAATTTAGCAAACTGAATGGGTTTTATATTGAAGGGAATTGTCAGCCACCTTGGCTGATCTGAACAGCCAAATGTTAGACTTGACAATCAGAAAATATACAGGTCCAGCAACAATGTTCAAGGAGCAGCTGCTAGGCAATTAAACTTCCATTAGGCAAAGCACTGGCTGGGATATTGAGTTTTCTTTGCCATGGAATGCTTCCTACAAGTTGCATCTGTTGCATATTGGAGCAATTTGAGAGATGTCCACAATACGGAGAATGAAAGTCAATAAAATTGTATGTGGCAGGATTGAGGTGCCAGACAACACTAGGGAGATGGTGGCATCTTCTAGTACGGTATTTATTTTATCTTTCATGAGACTTTGCTTCTTTCAGGCTCTGTTGCTTTAGCATCAAATATAGTTTTCCATATATTATTGATTTCAAAAAGTGGATTGAATACTTTCATGATAATCAGCTGAACCCTGTCTGTAAAAAAAAGTAAGCTCTGATTTATAATTGAAAGAGTGTATGATTTAGTTAAAGTTTGTGACTTAAAATTCCAACGGTATGTTGAGGTACATGATTTAAGTCATGATGAGGTACATGATTTTACACTACACAGAGTAAAACTAACTTACTATGTTTGCTCTATCTGTCTGCCTGTCTTTTCATCCGCGAACCCAACAACAAGCTTGGCTTTTTGTTAGAAGGAGACCAACAACAACCCTATCTATGGATGTTGTGGAAAGGACTGAGTTAGGGCTGAACTTGTAAGGAATTGTCTATGTTGGTTAATTAGCAGAAGGAGGTTAGCTTGTTGAGATACAATGGCATAGAAAAAGGCAAGCCATTAAGAAAGAGGCTGGCACAGAATAAGGGACAATATAGCTTTGCGCTACTTATTCTTAAAAATATTTACTTGTATACAGAAAACATTTACTTGTGTAATTCAGGCCTCCATTCATCTATGTCAAGAGGTTTACATCTGCTGCCATCATACAGAATTTAGAAATAAAGCTTACCTCAAGACTGGACACCTTGACTTAAAATACAGTTTTTTTGGAACAGTCAGCATCCAAATATAACATTCTATTAACACAAAAATTCAGGTTTCTGGTTGGCACATTAAAGTAGCTGAGAGCAGAGGAAGTGGATGAATTTCAAAACAATGTTTTCCTTGCTACCTTAAAGAGGTTTGATTGGCAAAGTGTTTATAAGATGATAGTCCTTAGTGACATACTGGAAAGTGTTTGCTTCCTTCAATATTCTCCATACATGGAACTGAGGTTGAAACTGTGTATATTGCCTGTAACAACCCAGATGCAACAGAAAAAAAACATCATACCTGCAAAGGCAGTTAAAAGACAATGATTCTTTTCAAGCCACCCAATTTGATTGGCTGTTTTAAAGTATGAATATGAAAGCATATTCAAAAGAATATGCTTTGGTATGGTAATTTGATTGTTTCATTGACAAAAAATATCATTTTGCTGATTTCCTAAAACAATTGAGCCAGGATGGTACAGTGGTTAAAAGCAACACTGCAGCCTATTCCTGCTGACTGCCATCTGCTATTACCCATCAGTTCAGCAGGTTGACTCAGCCTTCTATCCTTCTGAGGTCGATAAAATTAGGACCCAGATTGTTGGGGCAATATGCTGACTGTGTAAACAGCTTAGAAAGTGCTGTAAAGGACTGTTAAGCGGTATATAAGTCTAAACAAACAAACAAACAAACAAAGAGCAGCCACCATTAGGAAATAAAGAACCATAAAAATAGACAGGAAATTATACCTAGAAAACAAAAAATGACCTACCAAAACGATATTGGCAGAAGTGCTTACCACTGGAAAACATGGATTAACTGTTATGGATTTGCAGGAAAGCAAACTTAATGACGAGTAATGAATCTAAAGAACTTGGCATGTGTGCAAGAAAAGGCAGAATAGTAACATAGTGGACTGTGTGAATTGTCTCCGGTCTTTCCCCAGATGCTGTCAATTTCAAGTTAATAATTTGCAATTAAAATTAGTAATTGTAACTATGTAACAATCACAATGGAATAAGATGAGTGAGGAAAAGAACTATTTTAAAGAAATGGACATGATTAAGAAAAATGAGTAGGTGATGGTAAGTCAATTATGCTTAATTTCTCCTTTAATTAATTTCAATTTTCTCCTTTGTTCTTCCCAAGTGAGTCCCTCACAGAGATTCTGCAACTGTGCCTCAAATGTTTGTCTCATTCTTGCCCAGAATCTGTCATTCTATTCAGGTAATTTAGCATGGATAAGAAAATGGACATGCTAACAAATTATTGACAAGAGGCAAACAACTGAGTCAGGCAAATATTTTCTGTAGTGATATCTTCCTTGAATTTCTGCTTGACAAATAAGACCAAGGTTCTGGAACACCAAGCAATTTTCTAATGCCAGAACAAATGGAAATGTTTATTCTAATTTTAGCATATTATTTTTATTTCTAGAATAAATAATTCAAAACTCTTATCTGAAATGAAAGCATGCAGGCCCTAAAGATATTAAAATTATTTCATTTTCTATCATACTTTTGTAACTTATACGTATGCTGTTTTTAATAAAGTGAAAGCATTTTATACCAGTTTTACTGATCTCCAATGATGAGGTTTTACAGCTTTGTTTATAGATATGAATTGTGATACATGAAAAAGAAATCATTCATTGTATTTTAAGAGAGGACGATACATTATTACAATTGTTTACAGTGGTTGTGATGAAGGGAAAAGTTGTTCCTTTATATATTTTCTTTTTCTTTACTATATTCTCTTATCTTTTCTTTTTTGTATTTTTTTCTTTCTATTTTCTACAACTTTTTTTGTATTTTTTGTACTTGCACTAATTATTTAATTGTAAATTGTAATTTTTAATAACATTAGTATTGAAAAAAGAAACTCATAAAATTAGATTAGTTAGAAATGGAACAAAACTAGTCTGCTCAAATAGGGAAAATGCAGATTTAAGATGACTATTCAAACAGGAAGCACCTAAGGAGCCATTAAATTGGTGGAGCTGATTTTCTTAGTTTAGTTTTTGAGTTCTGTTTGATTCAATGAACTATTTGAACAAAAGCTCCTTTGTGTTATGTGTTCATCTGACTTGTCTGTATTAAGTGATTCAGAGAGAGAAGGACTCAACTAGGGCTTTCTTAACACATATTGTGACTGAAGGCTAGGAGAGATTTAAAACATTTAGAAGTGAGTTAAAATAACTCATACTAGAAATGGAGACAAAAGGAGGTTGTATTTCCTTCATTCCAAATGCAATTCACAATGAGAGGATTGGATTGGATTGATTATGTGCCACTAAGAAGTGTTGGATCATAATGGTTGGACATTCTTTTCTTTTTTTACTTATATTAATGTTGTGCTTCATTCTGTGGCCTCTTAATTTGGTTTTCCTGTGGAAAATATCTCGTTAATTTCATAAAAACCAAATCTCCTTTTTAAACAACAACAAAGTAGTCGATATAATAATGCAACATTACTTAATCAATTAACACTATAGTCTGATACATAGAATATTTTGGAATAGTTTATTGACTATTTGATCATAAACTATTGCTAAATAGACTCAATTGGTGGTCAGTGGATTGGTGGAACTTGTTTTGAAGAAAGGCTATATCTTTTTTTTTTACTTAAATTACAGCAACAGCTTATTTTTCAGATAGAAACTATCATTTGTATATTAACATAAACTAGTAAAAAAGTAAAAGATGTATAAACTCCTTTTTTCTGAAAGTTGAACTCATATTCTTGGTATAACATACACTGTTATTAATAAGAATTGTATTTAGCAATTAACTTAGGCTAAGTATGAAGACAGCTACCCTCTAATAAAATATATCTCACTCTGATTAGCTGTGCTTGTTTCAGATGACCTACAAATTCTGACTGTATCTACTGTCCTTTATTACATTCTCTGTCAATCTTGGTTGCTGATGTGGTGAAGAGGAAACAAACATAAAACTGACCAAGCTCAGAATTTGTAGTCAAGACAGCACTAGGTCACCATGAATCATAAACATTTTTACAACACATAAAAATTAACAGACCCAAAGAACACGAGAGTAGAAGACATAAATGTTAAAATAAACTACAGAGCATTCAGTTATTACATAAGGATCAGGAGACCAGTTAAAGAGCTGAAAACTGTCCAAAGGACTGCAAGAAAGTATGACTACATAGGAATATGTGACAAGTACATAAAATAGGTTTTGTTCAATGGAATCAAAAGTCCATCTTAGCTAGTCTTCTGGTTTACACATTATCCAACCAGATGCCTTCAGGAAATTGAAGATCAAGAATGTAAGAAACAGTAAGTAACAGAGATAGCTATTTATTCAGAAACCTCAATCTTTCTGAACATAGCAATTCAATATGATCATTATATCTAAAAGCCAGTAATGAAACTAGATTTTTCTAGTCTGTATACACAGAGAGGGTGGGCAGGAGAAAGCTTTAAAGAGAACATGAAAACTAACACAAACTAATACAGAATAAAAAAAACTAAGAAAGTAAAAGAGAGAGAAAAGAAGACATTATTTGACTTTTTTTACACATCTTAAATATATTATAAAATGTGCCTTCATTTCACCACCTGTAGCCCCTCTATAAGGCAGATGGGTGGTTAAGAAGTTTGATAAATACAGCTTCCAAAAATCCCAGTCAAGGTTATTTTAGAACAGAAAATCCCATAAATAATATTTTTGTATAAATTGAATGCTTATTTTGCTGATATTCCTGCCAATAACTTCATTGGATAAATTCAAATTCTAGCACAGTGAGAGAGAGAAATCATCTCTCCATACATGTTTCCCCACATCATTTGCTATGGAATACAATAATTGTCCTTAATTACCTTTGATTCTTTACTACTAAAATGATGTTTTAATAGAGAGTATAGATATAAAATAATGAAGAATATGAAAAGTTAAATATTTTAGGAACAATCATGATTCTATGCATTAGTAGAAAACACTGTATTCATAGGACTTTCTTATATGCAGAAGTTTCAGATATTTTCTGTGAGAATCAGAATCTATTTTACCAAGTGTGTCTGGCCACACAAGGAATTTGTCTCCTGTGTACATGCTCTAGTCTCTAGCGATATAGGGAAAGATCCTTACCAAAGATCCTAAAGAATTATTCTCAGTCAGAATAAGGTTCCATAATCCAGAAGATTACACTATTTTAAGATGAAACCAACGGCTTCATACAAGACCCATGGCTATAGCCTAATGAATACTATAAAAGAAAAGCAGACCTTTAAAAAGTAAAGGCTATAAACTTGAGTAATGATTAGGACTGAGAAGATATCCAAATACAAATGGAGAAAGTTCATTTGGAGCATCCACAGTTGTGCATATCACATCTGTTGATACCTCTTTATATTAAATTTATATTTTCAAAGACTAGAAAACCGGCCACTCTATGAACCCAGGAAAAGATGCAGCTTCTTTAAGAGTTATCAGCAATTACATTGTGGCAGTATGAAGACAGTATGGCCACTTTCGAATATTCTGAAACAAAGGTAATTTGCTTAGTTGTTGATTTTAAATAGCACCCATTTTATCCTCACATTTAATACAATTGCGAAATTGTGTTCATGATTGAGATTGTGGTTTGTCAATTGCAGCTTATACGTACTTTTTGACTATGAATGTATTTTATGCTTATATACACAATTGATTATGTCTATGTATGCAATGACTATGCTTATATACTCAAATTGTCTATGAATGCATCTTTGATTGTATCCTGTTGTAATCACAGTTGTTTATGTGTTTATGTAAGTATTGAGCATGCTCACTGAAGACAAATTCCTTGTGTGTCCTGATAAATTTAGCAAAATAACATTCTGATTTTGATTCTGATTCTAATCAGATTCAGTTATCTTTCACCCTCCCCACCCTTGCTTTTTCTCTCCCTCACTCACTCTTAAACTTACTTTCTCTATATTAAAGCTTTCTACTTTTCCAAAACTGTTTGAAAGAAGTGTGGTTATTGCAGATTGTATATGCATTGGAAACTGGGGGGAGGGATCAGATTCAAGCAATCAAAAACATGGAAGTTAAAATATTGAAAAAAAACTGAATCTGAACCTGAAAAAAACAAAAATCTGAAATTAAACACATTAAGGAATCTGAATTCATAATTAAGATTATCTGACCATGCAGCATGAAAAGGTATCTTTTAATCCATGCAAAGATTTTTGCTCTTTTTTTTAGGAATTCGTCATAAAGACATAGCAGAGTTTCATTGTAGTTTAAACACAATTCACCTGATCTTGTTCCTACTGAGTTTTTCTGTATTTTTGCATCAGGTCAATAGGAAATTCACACATTAACCTGGGTATGCTTATTTTCCCATCAGTAGATACAGTAATACGCTCAATAGAATCCCCTCCCTTTTTTGAGTTGTGAAAACATTGCATGTCTTCATCATTTATCAACAGATTTCTCTATAGCATTGAAAATTGCTTTTCTTCAGTGGATAATATGTTCCATTTTGGATAGCCTTTAGAGATTTTCTGAAGAGTGATGCATTATATATTATATATCTATATATATTACATATCAATTGATGGTTTCCGGATTAGGACTGGAAAGAGAAAACTAAAGATGAATAATTTCCAAGTGCAGAGCAATCTAATTCTTCCTTTAACCATTGTAATTAAAAGACACTTTCTAAAAAAAATATAGTCAATAGAGTAAATTAATCCACAAAATCAGCTGAATTTGCTGCATGTTTTAAAATATCCATGGATAAAGATGTGAGTTAATAAATCTGGGAACCGCTGGCCACAAAAAACAAATTGGTTGTTTTTCTCCTCTGAAATGGCCTCTTTCACAACCACCACCACTTCTACTGTCACCAATCAACAGCAATTATTAGAAACCTTTGGGTAATATAACAGTGTTTATATGGCTTTCACAGTTAGTTCTTTCCATAGGACTAATTTATTTAGCATCTTTAAGTGCTGATTCATTACCATACATTACATAGGGGGCTTGGTTTGATGGCCAGGGGGAAAGGAAAAGCAATTTCAGAGACCCCAGTTAGATTCCTGTCTGTGTTGGCCTTTTTCCATCAGATGTTAAATGGGCCAGAGCTTCGGGCTTACAAAACAACCATCCAGCATAACTGTGCAGATACTCTGTAAAGTAAGAAAGAAAACAGAGATTTTAATGTTTCAGAATAAGAGAAAAGTGACAGAAAATTAAACTCTTTCTGCTTGAAAGACAGGCTGTGAAATAGATTTGCAATCATTCAGACACAAACATATATTAAAATTTAATTTTTTTTTCTATCTCCTCCTCAGGAAAATAAATCTTGGACAGAGATGTTTTTCATGTTCAATATTTCAGTGTTATAGTTGTTCGGCTTGAAGACTCAATCAAATGGAGTAGAAAAGATTCTTTACAATTCTGTGGGTTCTCCTTTAGCTAGAGTAAAACAAGGAACAGTGTTTCATTTTGTCAGAAGAATGACCTGGTGTATTTTCCCCTTTCTGACTAATCTGTTTATCTACCTAGGGTTGCTTTGTGCATCAGTGAATAGAGATTTTAAAAATGATCCACCAAAAGAACACATCACCTCTTACACTGATTGTGCTATTGCAGTTTGGCATTTCTTTACACATCCCAGGAAATAGACTCACCAAATTGACCTTAGGAATCAGGATCAACTTTTTAATATGCATAACTCACAAGATCAGAGAAAAAATTGGCAATGGAGGTGTTTGATGGCTTTGATTGCTTCCAGCCATCTTATTCAGCTTTCAGCTGTGATTTTGCTCATAATAATTTGTTTTTTATCTATATGTCTGCCTGTCCATCCATCCCTCCATCCATATATTAAATGAATATAGTATCCCATCTCATCAAAGGCAACTTTTAAATTAGAACTAGAATTAGAATCAGAAAATAAGAACTAAAGAAACCACTGAGAATTACAGAAAATGCACACTTATTTATCATAGGTGAAAAAAAATTAAAGATTTGGGTTCCTACCCTACTTTACTTATCACACATTTCTGTTGGGTCCATTTCTAGACTGAAGAAATATCAGGAATTCCAGAAAGGAATTCTAGGGCCATAGACTAAACTGGAATGTTGAAACAAATCTTTAGATATTGGAACACTACTATCATGTCACCCCTAGTCCTTCTTTTCATTACACATACCCAATTCCTGCAACTGCTTTTCATGTTTTAGCCTCCAGTCCCCAAATCATCTTTGTTGCTCTTCTCTGCACTCTTTCTAGAGTCTCAACATCTTTAGATTATGATGACCAAAACTGGATGCAGTATTCCAAGTGTGGTTTTACCAAGGCATTATAAATTGGTACTTATAATACTATAAGGATAGTATATTTGGGCATTCCATTTTTCCATGCAACAACTTTATGAAATAGCTTACATTGAAGGTTAGCAAACAGGCTAACATCTGTTGCAGAAGTGGGTTAATTAAGGATCTAGATAGTAGCTTTAAATTGAATTTTACTTATTTAAAGGAACAAACTTGGTGAAAAGGCAAAGCTTGTAATAATCATATATAAAGGTATTGTAACAACCAGGTCACAACCTCTTCCCTGAATTTTGGTATACATTTCTAGCATACATATGCTAACTAGTGGCCTTACTAGCAGATGGACCATTTCACTATAATTCTTGCGTATCCCAGCACAGTAATACTCTGAATTTCATAGCATAACCTACAGTTGAATATACTTTTCTAGTCCAAGGCTATTTGCATGTCCACTGGGTTACATACAGTGCATTCAGAAAGTATTCAGACCTCCTTCACTTTTGTCAATTTTAGTATGCTGCACTGATTCTACAGTTGTTGAAATTCATTTTTTCCTCATTAATCTACACTCAATATGTCAAAGTGAAAACAGAATTTTAGAAATGTCTGTAAATTTATTAAAAGGAAAAAAACTGAAATATCACAGCCATAGTATTCAGACCCTTCACTCAGGACTTCGTTGAAGCACCTTTTGCACCAATTACAGCCTTGAGTCTTTTGGGGTATAACGTGACAAGTTTTGCATACCTGAATTGGGGGGACTTCTGCCATTCTTCCTTGCAAATCCTCTCAAGCTCAATCAGATTGGATGGCGACCATTGGTGGACAGTTATTTTCAGGTCCCTCCAGAGAGAGAGATGTTCAATAGGGTTCAAGTCAAGGTTCTGGCTGAGCCACTCTATGACATTCACTGTTGTCCCTAAGTTGTCCCTAAGTCACTCCTGTGTTGTCTTTGCTGTGTGCTTAGGACCATTGTCATGTTGGAATGTGAACCTTTGTTCTAGTCTAAGGTCTTAAGTGCTTAAGAGCTGTAGTGGTGCAGTGGTTAGAGTGCAGTACTGCATTCTACTTCTGTTAACAGTCAACTGCCAGTAATTTAAGCAGTTCGAGTCCCACTAGCTCAAGATTGACTCAGCCTTCCATCCTTCTGAGGTCAGTCAAATGAGGACTCAGATTGTTGGGGACAATATGCTGATTTCTGTAAACCACATAGAGAGGGCTATAAAGCACTGTGAAGCGGTATATAAGTCTAACTGCTATTGCTAACTGCTATTTTATGTAAAAAGGGGAAGGTGCCATTTTTATCGCACAGCCAACTAAAAGCAATCTTTGAACTTTTTGTATACTTCTATAAGAGGCTGCTGATCCCACAGATAGATAGTTATAGATAATATTTGGAGTCATAACCTATTCCTGAATAAGCAATAACTCGTAAGTGTAGCACACAGCAGAATTCCTCAACCTTCCCAATTTTGCAGACTAGCGGGAGGGAGAGACGGGATGGTTTTATATGAGCAGCGGGCAAGCGCACGCACCTGCTGCTTGTGCAAATGGAGCAAGTGCACATGTGCTTGCCCACTGCTCATTCTAGTGCGTGCGTACTCACCCACCACTTCTGCAGCCCAGTTCCAAACTGCTCAGGGCCTGGTAATGGGCTGTGGCCCAAGGTTTGGAGACTCCCGCTATACAGTATTGTACAGTATCCCCAAGGTATCTGACTTACTCCATTTCTATATGTCACTATGCAACACTACGGGCTACATGACTGTAACTCCAGTATTATCAACTGGTATTAATCCCAAAATGCCTTGTTCAGTATTTATTTTTATTTTGCTAAAAGTTCAACTAGACAGATTTAGATAGGAAAAGTCACATCTTGAGAGTGGGGTGGGGAAAATCTTTGGACCCCTCTATGTTGTAACATGGCCTTGCAAGAAAACAACTCGTGCTAGGACATTTCTCCCCATGTAGACTAGATAATCAGTTGCAACATGCAGAAGGAAGCTAGCATAAGGTAAACAATGATAACAACAGATCCTG
>JANHFO010001891.1:37960-48589 GCA_032468095.1 Pareas carinatus | reverse complement strand
CTTCTCCTTCTCCTTCTCCTTCTCCTTCTCCTCCTCCTCCTCCTCCTCCTCCTCCTCCTCCTCCTCCTCCTCCTCCCCTGTTTCTCCTTCTAGAAATAACAATTCATCAACAACCTTTAAAGTCTGAAAACAACATTAGAAACTTTGAAATAAAGCAAACCTGAAAAAATATTGTCCAGCTAAGTTGTAACCTCAGCTCAGCTCTTAAATATTTTGATTTGAATTTTGACATGTTTACAGTATTGAATTAGGATTGTATTTTTTTTAATAAAAAAATCTGGCTGACAGTTTATTTCATCCTCAGCAGCTATATGGCAGAGAGATTTAATAACTGAATCTGCCACTTGATGTGAGTGAGATTTTAATTTAGTTCACACCTATTCTCAGAAAAGGTACATAAAGGATTTGAGATTTAAATACTGTTTGACTGTGAAATTAGGATTCAAATCAAATTAGATATAATATGGTAATAGATGTAGCAATATGGACAAAGAATAACCAAATGTATAGTTTTGTCCTCTTTGTTCATGAACAATTCATATTATGTGATACCATAACAGTAATAATACGAAATTCATCTGAAGAAGGGTTTAAATTGAACTTCTCACAACACCTATTATCTTCAATCAGCTTAACAATGCCGAATTATTTCAAATCACATGCACCACTTAAAACAGAGTTTGGCTTATTTACTTTAAATATGGTTGCTTAGACTTTTTTTGGTTCCGAGATCATTCTGCCTCTGAAATCACCAATTTTTAAAAAATATCCTCTTTGTTAGCTTGTACCAGGGGATATATCAGACTTTTTATGAGACGAAAAGCCTGTTTGTTTTTTGCCTGAGTATAGGATGGAGTCAACTGTTATCATTTCTGCCTTTCAGCCCCCAACTAAGGGAGAGGGAGAATCTGTAACTCTGTTGCTAAGACATTAGCCTAACATGTCATCCGGCTCAGGTTCGAATCTCGTCAAAGGTCTGCCTCGCTGATGAAAGCTAATAAGCTAGAAATGGTCATCTGAGACTCTCTTTCTTTGTTGGCTTGTAAAATACTTCTTTGTTGTAACCTAATGAGAGTCTGCTATGGCTCCTAGCTGACAGCTGAGAGGCAAAAATGATAGCAGTTTACTCAGTCCTGTACTCAGGCAAAAAAGCAAGGCGCTTTGCCTCAAAAAAAGTCAAACATATCAGGAGTTCTTTTGCTATATGCATATACACATACACATACATATAGGGAGCTTTTAGTGGCGCAGTGGTTAGAGTGCAGTACTGCATTTTACTTCTGTTAACAGTCGGCTGCCAATAAGTTCAGCAGTTCGAATCCTACTAGCTCAAGGTTGACTCAGCCTTCCACCCTTCTGAGGTCAGTCAAATGAGGACTCAGATTGTTGGGGACAATATGCTGATTTCTGTAAACTGCTTAGAGAGGGCTATAAAGCACTGTGAAGCGGTATATAAATCTAATTGCTATTGCTATTGCTACTTTGGAACAGGTTTTCATTGAGGGTATCCCTGTAATTTGCTCCATTCAGCTTTATCTCAACCCTGACCAGTCTCCCAGTCTCTGCTGCTGAAAAACAACCTCATAACATGATGCTGCCACCACCATGTTTCACTATTGGGATGGTATTGGGCAGAGGATGAGCGGTGCCTGGTTTCCTCAAAACATAACTTTTAGAATTGAGGCCAAACAATACAATCTTGTTTTCCTCAGACCAGAGAATCTTATTCCTCACAGTCTGTGAGACCTACAGGTGATTTTTTGCAAACTCCAAGCGGGCTTTCATGTGTTTTTCACTGAGGAGAAGTTCCTGTCTAGCTACTCTGCAATAAAGTCCAGATTGGTGGGCTGCAGTGATGGTTGTCCTTCTGGAACTCTGTCCCATCTTCACACAAGTTCTGAGACAAAATTGACAAAAGTGAAAAGGATCTGAATACTTTTTGAATGTACTGTATGTCTGTGTCACTCTCATTTTAGTTTGGTCACTCAAATGTATAGAAATATATGAGGAGGAGGAAGGCAATCATAAGGAATGAAATATTTAAGTTTTAACTAGTTTAACTTCATTAAAAGTTCATGGCTGATCACATTCTTCAATTATCCTTCTGCCTATGTTTATATGGCTATCAGAAAAAAAGTTGCATAAAAGATTGAATAAGCAGAAATGGTGATCTGAATCTATTTCCTTTTTTAAACTAATTTTAAGATTATTATTCCATGATTTTTGCAGTTTTAATTAATGAACATGTAATCAGAAACTTTTATTGATTTATTGATCACAGGAATTAGATTACTATCTTTATTGCAAGTTCCTGTACTATCCCCATAACTCTGAAAATCTCTCATGACTTTATAGAACAGTGGTTGCCAACCTTTTTGATTTCAGAGACCACCAGATTCACAATTTGAAATCCCGAGGCCCACCAATATGAATTTTTTTAAAAAGGTACATACATTTGTAAAATAATGGTCGAGGAACTTCCATTTTATTAATATAAAAGACATCTATTTAATATAGCAAAATTTAAAAAGCTTATTTAATTATAGCAAAAAATTATAACAAACAGAGATCGAGAGAGAGAAAGAGAGAATGAGAGAGAAGAGAAAGAGATAGAGAATGGGCAACAGAGAAAAAGAATGAGAAACAGACAGACAGAAAGAGACAGAATCACACACACACACACACACAAACACACACAGCCTGAAAAAGAGAGGGGGGAGAGAGCAAGAGAGCGAGAGACATACCGTTCTGGCTACACTCTCTCCTCCTCACTTGAACGGCGGCTGGGCCAAGCTCTGGGCCCCACTGCTGTGCCGGTCGATCAGCATGCCCTCAGGTGCCCCACAGGTCGATCTCCAGGCACCTGTGGGGCAAATTATGAGCCTCCAAGCGCCCCGGGGGTCGATCTCAAGGCCTGTGGGCACCCCACAGATAGATTTCTGGGCACCCGCGGGGCTACAGGGGGTTTCTAATCGGCCCGTGGGTGCCCAGAGATTGATCCACAGGGCACCCACAGGCTTGGAGATTGGCCCGCGGGCCAAATTAGAAGCCTCTCGGAGCCACATGGGTGCCCAGAAATCGATCCACGGGGCTCTGGAACGCCTGAAGATCAGTCTGTGGGCCGAATTAGAAGCCTCCTGGAGCCCCGCAGGCCAATCTTCAGGCCGCCTGGAGCCCTGCGGATCGATTTCTAGGCAACCGCAGACCAATCTTCAGGCCTCCCGGAGCCTCACAGATCAATCTCTGGGCCTTCGGACACCACGCCAGTCGATCTTCAGGTACCGCGCTGCCAGCCAAGCAGACCCCTAGCGGCCCACCCAGATCTTCTGGTAGCCCACCAGTGGGCTGGGACTCACAGGTTGACGACCACTGTTACAGAACACATTTTCAAGAAAATCGAATGAATGAAAGATACCATCCCCCCTTAATTTCCATTTGGAGTTATTCCATTCATTTAGAGAAAAGGTAGCATAAAGAATGTTTACTAATCCATTACCCATTTGGTTTTAATATTCCTGAGGTCAAATCATTCCAATCCATATTGTCTTCAATCATTTATCATTATGATACAAGGCAGAGTTGGGCACCCACCAGCCTTTGATCTAATTCATTGATTCCTCAGTCTAAGGAACCATGTCCCTTCCCTGGCTGTGATTTGTCCATATTGGCATGCATAATAGATGCCAATAAAAAATCAAGTTGTAATGGAATATTTCAATCCAACTGACTAAGTTTCTATGAGTATATGAATAAATAAATGGAATATTATTCTCAGTGAGAATATGATTCCCATAATATCTTTTTTCACCCATATCTGATTCCTGTATTTCAAATAGAGCTGAACTAGAGGTGGCATCACAGCAGCCTTAAATAAATATTGATTAATAAATACTAAAAAGTGATTGATAAATACTAAACAATATTAAAGGCTCAGAAGGAATGGAGGATTTATTTGCATAGCTCCAGCCCTCTCCCTCACCTGCTCTAAAACTTCTTCTAGACCTTTATTCTCAACTGGGGAAAACTTTTACTTCTTCAACAGACTCATTAGGATAGCATTCTCCAGCAGAGAAGCAAGTATTTCTATGACACTATTTGCAATACTTAATCCAAACTGAAAGATAAGATTTTGGAGCTCAGCTGAATCCATAGGTGAGTAAGAGAGAAGATTGAAGGAAGAAAGGCAAGTAGCTCTGGAATGAATGAATCAAACCCCATGGAAATGGGATGTTGTAGAGAATCTCTTTGTTCTCCTTCAGAGTAAAACAATTAAAATTAGGTCTCTTCAGACCCTGCCACCTAGAAACCATTGGGTACAAACAATTAGCATTCAATTCTTTCTCTGTGACAGTGCCAACAAAAATGCTCCTTGAATGTTGTAGCAGATCCTGAGATGTTTGGGTTATTGGAGGGAGGGGTTGTGGAAAACATGACAAGAAAAAACTCCACTCAGTTCTCTATAGTTCAAAAACTGATCATGTTTCCCTGTGACTGCTATGCAGATAGCAATAAGCATTTATGCAAATAAATAAACTCAGGAGATGAATCTTAATTGCAGTAAGCAGACAAATGCATTCAATTAATTTTCTATCTTTCATTCAATACCTGAAAAAATATTTATTTTAAATT
Organism: Pareas carinatus; assembly: GCA_032468095.1. Classification (NCBI taxonomy): domain Eukaryota; kingdom Metazoa; phylum Chordata; class Lepidosauria; order Squamata; family Pareidae; genus Pareas; species Pareas carinatus. Next base: position 43,960 of record JANHFO010001891.1, on the reverse strand, counting down.
GAGATGGAAAATGATGTTGGGTTGAGGACCAATAGAGAAAGGTGAAAATTTCCCTGACTTGTTCAGCCTTAAAAATAATAATAATACTGCTTTTTTTTATAAGCACTTTCTATAACTGTTTACTTCTTTTCTACTTATATCCCCACTTCTTGACTGTTGCATAATAATAAGAGTAAAACCCCAAAATGTATGGCAAATTAGTTTCTGTCTTTTTGTAGGTTCCTCTAGCCTCATTCCTGTTCTGGAGAGTTGGAGAAACCTCTTCTGCATATCATAGGGATATGAGAGAAAGTAGGAGTTCTGTTTCATGAAAGGAAATCCCCTCCAGTGTTGTTGGGTGAAACGCAATGCTCAGAATTGCTTAGCAACAGAAAATATAAGACACAGCTGACCTCAGAAGAAGCCAGCTTTTGCTGATCTGCAAATTTATTTAATACTAACAATTTGAGATATGCAGATGGTAACATTTCATTAGCTGAAAGTAGAAAAGACTTGGAAGAATATTATGTCGTTTTAAAATTCGCAGAAGAAACAGTAATAATAATAATACAGATTATTCCACTCTGACACTGGAAAATGCCAATGATCTGGAAGCTCTCGTGATGAAAGGAGCCCATTGAAGAAGAAGAAATGAGACTAAAATTAAATATAAAGTAATGACAAGTGATAAAACAACCAGCTTTAGAAGTGACAATAGAGTGCTTCTGTCTTTTAAGATCCACTTTCAACAGTAAAGGCATCAGCAATCAAGACATTTGTCACCAACTAGCATTTGGTAAAGTAGCTGTAAAGTTCTTGGAAAAGATATTCATATGCTGGGACATTCTATATCTACAAAAATCAGAATCATGCAAGCAACAGTTTTCTTGTGGAAGTGAAAGTTGGACTTTGGAAGAAGTAAAATATAAAGAACATTGACACTTTTGAGCTTCGGTGTTGGAGCAGATTTCTGAAAAATATCATAATCAGACAAGAAAACAAACATGAATCATAGAACAAATCAATTCAGAGTTCTCATTCAAGGCACAAATGACTAGTTTAAATTATCATATTTCACACATACATTAGATAAAAACTTAGATTTCTAGAGAAGCCACTAATGCTGAGTAAATTGGAAAGAGAGAGAAGAGAATTACCGGTAGTAAGGTGGATGGAGTTTGTCACAGCAATAATGCTTGTACCATTGAAAGAGCAAACAGAACAGAGGGGTAGGTCTTTCTAATCTATTTATCTGATCAATAAATGTCAACACCAATCTGATGGCCCAAATATTCATTATGTATAATACCATTCACAGTGTTGGGACGTAACACATTTTAATAGTTTTTTTCCCTTAGCAATCCATAAGAGTGATCAAGGGAATACATTTTCTCAATAAAACTAAATGCAATTACTTAGTAGTTCTCAAAATAGCAATATATCACAGTAATTAACTATACTGTAATAGGCTTGAAAAATTCTTGACAATTTATTAATTGAACTGAATTTATATTGTAGGACAGTGCTGTTCTTGAGAGGAAGTTCTTTAAAAAGAGCTGGGAAAGTATGGGAATATGAAAGCAACATCTGTCTACAGCTCTTGCAATCAGAATCAGAATCAAAATCAGAATATATTGGCCAAGTGTGTCTGGTGTACATGTTCTTCTGTATATCTACATATACATACAATAAACAAATTGTGATTACAATCATAAGATTCATTCATAATCATAAAGTACATTCATCTTTTCAATCAGCTTCATCTTCACCCAGGAAGACCTTCACCGTAAAGTTGCAGAGAGGTATTTCATCTTTCTTCCCATGCAATTTGAAGCATCTTTTAGGAACTGAATCTGTCATAGCATAGACTTGTTGTATTAAAAGGTGCCTTCAATATTCTAATTACTTCGAGACCAACTTTAACAGGAACAAAATATTCAACATTCAGAGATTCTTTGAATTGTTTTTATATCTAATTACTATGACTATAATTAATGGTGTTTTCTTCCAATGTATGATATTCATTTATAACGAGGAGAAAAACAAATACTAAGATTTTAGTTGCCATCCAAATACCTCTATGAAATATTTCAAAGTATATTTGCCCAGCAAGACCATGCTTTTCATTTTAAAATAATATTTTGTCCTTTATGGCCACTAGTCATAAATTGTATGAGAATGTACACACACCACCACCAAAAGACAGCAGCTTAACCTTCAGAACATGTACAACTAGTTGCAATATCACTCTTGAGCAATAGTTAGCCCTGTTGCGCTCAGGATAAAGCTGGACAACTACTGTACTTGCAACATTTCACAACCACCTGTACTCCCTGGCAAATGGAATATGTCAACACCACTGCATGGATGAAGGGCATGATTCATTGTCATTATTTTTGGGTTTTCCTATCTAGGGGCTCTAGTTCAGCTTAAATTCAGTTTATTACTTTACTACTTCTATAGCTGATGACTGGAATTGCCCAGGTATTAATTACTTCATGGTATTTCTGCCGCTTTCTCCACTCTTTTGATGTATTCACTACTAACCTCCTTCTCGACTTTAGTGTGATGGATACTGTCAGTTTGAAGAATGCCCAGGTATTTATAGTGATCTTCTTCATTCAGACTCTTGTTGTTATTTTCATAGGACATTTTGATTCCTTCAAGCTTTCACTGTTTTTCTCCTGTTGATGCTAAGCATGGTATATTTGTCCAGTCCAAACTACATATTATTATATGTCAATATTGTTATTATGTGGGAAAATACTAACTGCCACTCTTTTGATAAACTAAAACAAAAATTTTATCTTAAAGAAGAATTGATAAGGATTCTATCTGTAGATTCTTTTTTTAAAAAAAGAAAAGATTTCAAAAATTTAAATTGTTTGTCTTTCTCTTCAAATCAAAATGTATAAATATACTGTGTATATGCACATATTTGTATTCTTCTTAATGTATTGCAAGTTGCATACACTTTTTCATTTTATTATCAGACTGGCTTCAGAGAACATTACTTCATGGGAAGCTTGGAAACTGCCTTTTCTTACTGTTAATGTCTCTGATCAGTGTTTTTTTAATTTATCATTAATGACAACTATTTTTCAATATTTATTTAGTTTGCTTATTTTGGAAAGAAAGAGGAAAAAAGTAAATCCTGATTGCAAGCTTCTGTATTTCATTTTTTTATTACATTAAACAAAAAGAGATAAATGCTGATAGTTTCTTGCCAGTCTTTCAATTTAGCAGAAACATGCACCATGCATCTTCATTGTGTCATGTTTTATTTTCTATATTTTGACAATGCCAAGAACCAATATATTCTGGAAAGAATAAAAAGAAAGAAGTAGAAGAATGAAAAAGAGTACAAAGCAACATTTTAATTAAGCATCTTCTCCATTGCTTTCCTTTCTTTTTTAAGATAAATATTCAGGGCAATGCCAATAGAAATGTTGCTAAGTCACTTATTCACTTATTCATACTGGGAGAGGAACCATACACATCAGCCCAGAAACACATGCCTTCCCTTTCAATTCATTGTTAAGCTATAACAGTATGTTTTAATTATTTCTGGGGCTTTAGCTAGGTTTTAGCTAATATAAGTATACTAGAACGTATAGGACTTATTAGATTTCTGGTAAACTTATTAGATCTTTTAAAATTTAATCATAACTTCTTTAGGCAAATTGAATATGGAGGCAAAAGGCACAGGCAAAAGATTCTTATTTTATTATTCTATTATCCCTTGCTAATAATTGAGATTCAGCAGTATCTGGCAGGCTGCAGTTTGCACTCTCCGGTTGATCCTCTGCTTAAAAGATGATCTTCTTGACATCTATTCATAACCATCACTTAGAAAATTGCTAAAGCTACTCCAACGAACTGCCATTAACATCATCCCTGACTAAGTTTAAAAATAAATGTTTTTTATTTTATATTTGATTAATTCAAGACTGTGCACACATTTTGTTGCATCAGTCTCAGAAAAGAAGAATGGTATAGTTATATACTTAAGAAAACACTTAGTAGCTAAACTTATTGAAGCAGATGTTCAAGGTAGATATTTGGCAATTGAAATGTTGTTGGATGGAAATAAAGTTCTTTTAATGGGTGTATACGCACCTAATCAGCAATAATCTTTACTAATAAGCTTCACTCCCCCATTAAAATTGTTCTTGATATTGTGCCAGTAACCACATGATTAACTTCCTGTCAGAGAACATTGTGTATTACTTCTATTTTGTATCTTAAAGCAAGGGTCTCCAACCTTGGCGACTTGAAGACTTCTGGATTTCAACTCCCAGAATTCCTCAACCAGCATCGCTGGAAGGGGAATTCTGGGCGTCGAAGTTCAGAAGTCTTCAAGTCGCCAAAGATTGGAGACCCCTGTCTTAAAGGAAAAAGTGAAAACTTCAAAATGGAAATATTTTTGTATGAGAGCAATGCCATTCTAATAAATACCTTATTGACAAGAAAAGAAGTATACTAAGGGGAGGGCACTGAACATCCTTGGATTTTCAGAAGCATATTCTGGGTGCTCTTTCAAAATTCCTGTCATCTTGTTTGCGATACCCGTGGAAGATACCCATTTATCCCAAAGCAAACAAAAATCACTCCAGATGTGTAAAAAAAAACTTTAAAAAGAGACAGTTAAGTGAATTTTGCCCCATTTTATAACCCTGTTTGCCACCGTTAAGTGAACCGCTGCAGTTAGTAATATGGTTGGTAAGTGAATCTGGCTTCCCCATTAACTTTGCTTGTCAGAAAGTCGCAGAAGCAGATCACGTGACCCCGGGACACTGCAACGATCATAAATGTGAAACAGTTGTCAAGTCTCTGAATCATGTGGCCATGGGGATGCTGTAACAGTCATAAGTGAGCAAAATGGACATAAGTTGCTTTTTTCAGTGCCATTGTAACTTTGAATGATCACTAAATGAACTGTTGTTAGTCATGGGCTACCTTGTATATGCTAAGTTTCAAAGATATGAAGGTATATATCTAAAGTTAAATCTCCTCCTCTATGCCACTAAAGAAAAACTGTGACAGAATGATAAATTCCAGTAGGGCAATGTGAGACTCATAAACAGCAACTGTATGAAATGAAATGTATTTATCCTAAAACAGTTTAACATCTTTGTCACTTTCACTGAGCATCATTCTAATTATCTCTATACCAGTCTGCCTAGAACAGGATACAAATGAGCTCTCATTTATTTTAATTGTTCGTTTTAATTGGGGATTTCATCAGGTGCTGCATTATTCTTCCAAGAAAATATCTAGCAGCTATAACTTCATCTGCTTATTAAAGAATAGCTCATTAAATCAGCCTTATGCAGAGATTTATAGTCCAGGGGTCCTACTGTGGAATCTCTCTTCTGTGCATGCTTGGAAAATAATTTGGAAATGTTGTTTCCGAAAACGTGAGTGAAACACCTGTTTGAAAAAAAAACTCATGGTCTTACCCTCAGATTGTATGAAGCTGCAGCTGCCTCATGGACTCGTATTAAAGACCTAGCAGTTTTAATCAGTCAGCCTTTAATATTATGCATTGCACAGAAGTCTGAAAAAGCATACATCTGCTTTAAAAAGGTGGTGTGCTCATTCTTCTTACCTTCAAAGCACTGTCTCTAATTTGTTTACAAAAGAAACATAGGTCTACATTCCCATCTTCAGCAGGCAGCACTTTCAGCATTGCAATTTTGAGACAAGAGCATAGAAGTTAATTGTGGGACTGTGGAATTATAGAATGACTTGGAAGAAATCCTATAAATCATTTAGTCCTTTGTTTTTCAAATGGTGTTCTGCAGAACACTATTTGATGAGGTTCCGTGGATGGCCGAGGGGGGGGGGAATTCACTTAAACCCAATCAATCTTTTATCACCAGAGCTTTGTGTCCTGTTTAAGTGTTCTTACAAATGTGTTTTTAATTAACATATTCCATGGTTTAAAAAAAATTGAAAATTGATAATCTAGTCTAATACCTTGCTCAGTCCACAAATCCGCTAAATTATCCCTGAGGA